>VZUI01083677.1:0-29617 GCA_013401135.1 Cettia cetti
CAGATCCCTCTGCAGAGCCTTCCTGCCCTCCAGCAGATCAGCTCCCACCCAGACTGGAGTCACCTGTGAACTGCCTGCGGGTGCACCTGATCCCCTTGTCCAGGTCATCAACAAATATACTAAACAGGGCTGATGTAAGTATTAAGCCTTTTGTAAAATACTCTTTATGGAAATAGATCTTTGAGACCACAGCAGCTAGCATCCACAATTCCCTTTCAGAGCTTTGCATGTCAGTGCATCTCAGTTCACATGGTGAAAGGACCAAAGCAAAGTACCTGGACAGACTGAGAAGTTAGCTGGTGCCTGTAGGGAGAAAAAGACAAAAAAAAAAAAATCCTTAGAATATGTATCTTAAATAAGGCTTTAGAAGGAGAAATGTATGTAGCAATAAAAAAAGCTTCTTTTAACATTGTCTGAGGAAAAATGTTGGTATGTATTTCTTCTCCCATGTTCCTCATAAAATGGAGCAAAATGTGCTCAGACCTGTGGTATAAATTTTTAACATGACATTTCCTCCACAAATTTCATGTGAATCTGAAATAGTGGATACGGGAGAGTGAGAGGAAAAATTAAGTTTTACCTTTATTCTCCTTATGCATAGAAGACCTGAATAAGGGTGGTCAGTGCAAGGGTTGTTTTTAGTCAGTGTGTGGTACTTTCTCCTTTTGTGGGAAGGATGGTAGCATTTAGATGTGCTGTGGCACGAATGCACAAACTCTGGAACAGCTGACAACGTGATGCCTCTAAAGGTCTGCAATTAAAACCACACTGAATGGGTCATCATTATAACCTGGTCAAAACTGGTAACATATGATCAGAGCTCCTTGTTTTTAGAGCTAAATTGCTGGTGGCTGCTCTTCACAGTTAATTGAGAACCACTTTTTTTTTTTTTCCTTTTTTTTTCTCCTATGAAAAGTCACAACTCCGTGTGCAGTGTCAGGGCCGGAGCGTGAGGGTTCAGGCAGAGAGTGCCAAAAGTATTTCAAGAGGACTACAGCTGCAGCATTTCCTCACAGGATCACAGGTACCGGGCACTCGTGCCCCTTCCCAAGAGGCTGAATCCCCCCTGGATACAACCTGAAAGGACCTTGTTCCCACCGTAGGGCTTGGACTCTTTGTCCAGGGAGGTAGTGACAGGACAAGAGGACATAGTTCTCAATTCGAAAAGGACATTGAGGCGCTGGAGCAGTCCAGAGAAGGGTAGCGTAACTGTGAAAGGCTCTGGAGCACAAGTGCTGTGGGGAGGGACTGAGAGAGCTGAGTTTGTTTAGCACGGTGAAAAGGAGGCGCCTTAGAGGAGCCCTTACTGCTCTCTACAGCTACCTGAAAGGAGGCTGTAACTAAGCAGGTGTTGTCCTTTTGGGAAGGGGCGTGGGTAGTATGAGGACATAGTCTGTTCCAGGGGAGCTTTGGGCTGGACATTTGGAAGAATTTCCTCACAGAAAGTGCGATTAGACACTGGAATGGGATGCCCAGCGAGCATCCCTAGAGGCTGTTCAAGGCAAATCCGCATGTTCCACTTGGTGCCACGGCCTGGTTGACATGGCGTTCAGCCACAAGCTGGTGGCGATGATCTCAGAGGCCTCATCCAAGCCGGTCGTTCGGTGACTCTGTGACTCCCCGAACGCCGCCGGCGGTCCCCGGGAGCAGGGCCCCGCGGCCGCCTCCCTCCCGGCGGCGCTCCGGGCGCTCCGCCCGCCCCCGAGCCCCGCGCTCGGGCGCCGCCATGCGGGGGGAGCAGCGCCGCGCTGCGCGGCCGGCGCGGCGGACAAGATGGCGGCTCCCATGGAGCTGAGCTGCTGGGGAGGAGACTGGGGGCTGCCGTCCCTGCACCCGGAGTCTCTCACCGTCATGGTAACGGGCGGCGGGCACCGCCCGGCCCGAGAGGGAGGGAGGCAGCGGCGGCGCCCCGGGGCTCGCCTGCCGCTCGTACGGACGTTCGCGGCGCTCCTTCTTGCCTCGGGAGAGGCCGGGGGTGGGAGGCGGGATGTTGGGCCCGCGGCGCGGGCCTGGCTCGTTCCCCACGGCAGACGCGGCAACGCTGCCGCCCTTGCCGGCGGCGCCGAGCCCTTCCCGGTGGCGCTGCCGCCCTTCCCGGGGGCTGCGGGGCCGCTGCCCAGAATTCCCTGGAGCCGCATTAGGGCAGTGAAGCGCGACCGAAACCCGTCGCGCACCTGCTGGTGGTTGGTCCTCAGCGCACTAAGGTGTTTAGCAGAACTTCTAAAGCTCTGGTTTACGCTTTTCTTTACACATTGTGACAGGTTTTCTCCCCTGCTCTCCAATCTTTATTGCAGGCTTACGCCAAATTTTCTGGTGCTCCTCTGACAGTGAATACGATCAATAACTCCTGGAGAGCTCCTAAAGGTATCATCTTTGCAGACGTTATTACCCTAACCACAGTTGTGTTATAAATGTAGGTCCCAGTTTCTGTGTTTGCATTGGGTTTGTGTTCGTGAGTGCAGTCTGCCCCAATAAATGACTTCACAGGATCAAGTGTGATGAATTTGTGAGAATGAAATAATGGAAGTCATAAATAAAGTGCTCCAGAGGACAGTAAATGTGTATGAGTGAGGCAAGAGGCAGTTCACAAAGCAGTAATCCCAACAAAACTGTTTCAGTCAGGCAGTCCGAACTGATGGTATAGTGAAAGCAAATTTGTAAGCTTTTTGCACTTTGCATATTTGTAAAGGCAGTAACTGGATATGTGTATGGAAGAGCTCTTTAGTTACCTGTAGCTTAATGGGTTGGTACAGTTGGAAGTGGAATGTGAGCCTCAGCAAGTACAGCTTACACTAGCTGGGATGTTTGGTATCGTGCTGAATTAGAGGGTTTGGCCGAGAAGCAGTGAAGGTAAGCTGTCAGAGAGGACCTCTTCGTTTTGGATTCTTCTATTCGTTGCTTATTTGTTTGCTTATTGTCTTGGTGTATTTAAAAGAGGTAAAATCACTGCAGGTTGAAGTCCTCTGTCACTTCTACTTAACGAGGTTATCAGTTCAGGCAGTACTGTATTCATGCAAAAGTTGAGTCTTTGGTTCTTGCTTTTCAGCGTATTGTTTTCTGTTAGGGGAAAATACCAAGAACGGGGTGGACTTGCTAGAAATTTGGTGGCTATCCTCACAAGGAAAATACATAAAATCAATTAAGAAAGCAGTTTAAATAGTAAGTGTTGGTGATAACTGGTATTTTAACATTATTTAGCACTGTCCTGTTAGGCTCATTCTAGGTTGAGAATGTGTTGTAAAGTAGCCCCTGTTACAGAGACTTGGCACTCTTAGTGCTTTGATCCTGCAATTTTGTGGCTAAAGGCTGTCCAGTCAACTTCTGGAAGAGGGGAAGGACTTAGTTCTTTGAGTAATTCATAGTTATGCAGTGGTAGCTTGGGCATTGTTTGTAGCAAGGCTAGGAAAAAAAAAAAAAAAAAGGTTAAAATAGATTTGGAGGGGAAGGAGAGAAAAAAACTTGAAAAGAGGCTCAGAGGTGGATGAATTGACAGGGCAGTTGGATTGAGTTGGAATTTTTATCTTAAGATGAACATCTGAACTCCAGACAAGCAGCCTGGTTTTCAAAATATTGGATACCTAGTAAAAAACCACTGGCTTCAGTCTGATTTGATGTTGCCCTTTTTTATATTTGTTATTAATAAAGGCCACAATAGACTAAGAGTATTTGTAACCTCAGTGGAGCTCTCCTGCTATGTAAAATTTTGTGTTTATGTTTTCATGTTAGGAAAATCAGAGCATGCTATTGAAAAAAGGAAAGTACATACAGTGACTGAATGCTTTCTAGTTAGAACTCATCCATACAAATTGTTGACTGTATTATTTATGCCTTCTAGGAGATCTGCCAGTCCTGGTATCAGAAGACATTGTTATTTCTCAGCCAGCAAAAATACTAAACTTCTTAAGAAAGCAGGTAGATCTATTTCAAAAAGATTTGTTTTCTTTGACTTGCAGTGACTCCTGTATGTCTCCTTCATACACTGATACAGGCTTCCAAAAACCTATAATTTAGTTCAGACCCAATGCTTTTCTGTTTCTCATACATGCATGAGAATTGCAAAATGGTGGATAAGAAATTACTCTTTAAAAATTGGATCATTAGTTGTGTGAAAGATTTAAAAATAAGCATGAAAAAAAATTAATTGAAAAGGACAAAAGCTGTCCCTAATTGAGCAGTTTCTTACTGATCATTCTGCTTGTAATTATAACACTTCTAATGTTATTATTACTTTGCAGACCCAGGATATCACAGTTTAGGTTAACAGCTTAAATGGGTCATTTCCCAGTGCTCTTATTTTGAAAGCTAATACGTACAGTATTTTTTAAATCTTTGTATTTTTTCTATAGCTTGTAACATAAAAATGTCTGCCGGCATTTCTTGATGCACACCAGGTTATTGCCTCTCGCTAGCCTTTTGTAGGACTCAATGTTTTCTACACAAAGAATAAAGCTGTAAAATTTCTTATTTCCTCAAAGTATAATGATATCTAATAAACCATGGCATCATCTTTTTATTCCTAAGATGGACCTCTAGCCCACTGTTCGGCTTTTACATAAGAAATGCAGTTGCAGTGTGGTCAGATGATCTGATAAATTCCATGTTAGTGAAACTTAAAGCTTCATAGGGAGAAAAACAGAATCTGAAAACTGCATTTGAGTTGGAATTTCAGACTGTTCTGAAATTCTGAAGTTTCAGATTAATTTGGATTGAATTTGAACTTGGTATTCATGTGAATAACAAAGGTTCCATAATGTTGGGGGAAAAAAACCTCTTTATGTTAAAAAGTATAACTGTATGCTAGCTTTCCAGATGTTCAAGTGTCAGCACTGGCACTTTGTTTATAAATTAGTGAAGCAAATCTATTCACTCACTCCCCCAATTTTTCAATCCTTATATTGTATCTTAGAAGAATCCAGTGTTAGAATTAAAAGTTCAGTCAGTAACTGCATTAATTTAGCTTTATATTTATTCCCTTATATTGTTACCATCCAATTTCTTAACTTTTAGAATATTCATTAATAGCAAAATAGGGGGATGCATACTTCTTTTTTTATGCTTGCACTTGCTGAAGTGTCAGATGGTTCTTGAAAAATAACAATGGAGACTTACCAGAGGTTTGCTATATCCCTGAGTATTGAAACATTGTGTCTGTATCACTGGAGATCTGCTTGGAAACAAATAGGAAGGAGAACAAGAATTATTTTGGAAATAGGAGGGCCCAAAGCTCTAGGAATGGGAAAGTGGAAAAAAATTTGGCAGAGTTGGCCTGAAGAAAGAAAATTCTAGTGAGTGCATGCTTTCTATTCCAAAAATTGTTTATATATTTACTGCCTTGATAGGTGTTAAGTTTGCACTAACTTTCCATTAATAATATTTTTTGAAAGTTCTGTGTAAATCTGTTTGGGTTTTTTTAATTTTTTTTTTTTAATAGAAATACAATGCTGATTATGATTTGTCTGCAAAACAAGGAGCTGATACACTGGCATATATTGCACTACTTGAAGAGAAACTGCTTCCTGCTCTGGTAAATATTAATAAATACTTTGTCATGGTCAGAATACTTGGAATTGAATGCTGTAAGAGGTGCCCAATGTGAGAGACATTAAAGTCTCTCAGCCACAGCCCTGGCTGGAACATAGTTGTTTTGTTAGTCTGGTTTTTAGAAATACTGCCTAGCAACTTTTGAAAAGGAAATAAGTGTGTATTTGTGGATTGTCAGATAATAATAGTAGATTTATGAAAGACATTTTAAAAGGATACAGGTTTTTTTCTGTTAGTCTTTGGGAAACAATATCCTGAAAACACCTTATCGTGGCTGTTTTTTGTTTAATTTGATTTTCTGAAAAACCTTTGATTAAGAACGTGTCTGATGTGAGACACACAACTGAAAGCCTTTTAAATTGTTGAGTTAAAACTTTTAATAAATTAAAATGTCCATCACTAGCTTAGTTTTTCAGTTCTAAATAAGACATGTCCATTTGCCTTCACTATTTCAGTGTAACTACATTAGAGTTATAAGACCAACAGACCCTGAGTCTCTTGAATGACTTTGTACACGGGAAAATACTCTGACCAGATGGTATCATAAACTATTCAGCTTTGCAGCTGACCGTGGGTTCAAATGTATAATTTTGTAATATCTTGTATTTTAAGATTTATATAAAATTTCAAAACAAATTTCCAAGAAGTTCAAACCTGTTGGTGTATATCTGCAACATTTTTGTAATTTATTTTCAATATATAGTGTGTGCATGTGTATGTATCTGTACATACATAGTACATACATAATTTTATGCAGATGCATATAGATCTCTGTAATATCTTTGGTGTTGTTCTTTATTTGGAAAGTAAGTATTACCTTACTCATGTACTCCTACAGTCTGAGGATTAGTATATTCCTCTAAAGAGCCTGATAGCCTTAAATGACAGTAATTCCTGGTTCTTCTGCTTTTCTGAGAGAGGTCTTGCATATCAAGTGTCACGAGATGTCTACTCATGTCATTCAAATTTCCGTTACATTTTTCCTCATGTTGATACAGCTGCACACTTTCTGGGTTGAGGCTGAAAATTACTGCAGTGTGACAAAGCCATGGTTTGCCTCAAGGATTGCCTTCCCATTGAGATTGTATCTGCCTGGAAAGATGTCCAGGGAAGCGCTTAACAGGATCTTGCTGACCAAGGGAGGCCCTCCACTCTACAGTCTCACTGAAGTGGAAGCACAGGTATGTGTTGTGCAGTAATTCCTAAGTTGGTTCTGTCGAAGATAAGAACTGAAACAGTCTAGCACACTGTCAAACTGTCAGATGGTGCTGTGCATACCAGCCTGGCTACACCTATGGCTCTTAGACAGTCTTATGTCTCATCAGATATACAGGGATGCCAAGGAGTGCCTAAATCTCCTGTCGAAGAGATTGGGAACATCTCAGTTTTTCTTTGGAGATACGTGAGTGTGATTTTTTTTTTAAAGTTATTTTGGTAAATCACTAATAAAAAAGGTACTGCATCACTCTGTGAAGACTTGAACTTTCTTTTTCCTTTTAACCTGCCAGAATGTTTTAAGTGCCTCCCAGTAGTTTTATATCTCACACTGTGCTTTTCAGATAAATCTGAATGAACAAACAGGGCACAAATGAGATCACCAGACTGAATCAGTGTGGTGTCTCTCTTATCCTGCTTTTTTCTACAGAGAGGGAAATGCTGACCATAGCTGCCAAGAAAATGTGAGGTGCACTGGAGAACGCTTTTATAGGCACTGAATGTCACCTCCTGGCTTTGTATGTAGAAATAAATGCTTTAGGGAGGTGTTACTACTGCCCTCATGAGAGAAGGACGTAGGTCCAGGAACACTGTTCCTGTGGTAAATGTGCAGAGCAGGAAGCAGATAGGTCCAACAACATAGAGCCAACAGGTCCTGAAAAGCATGATCTCTTCTTTAGCTGTTGAAGCTGGACCACTCCATGAGGGAGGATCCTGGTCCCCTAGTCCCCAGCATAACTTTTGTGTTGCCAGAAGTGTGTTTGAGAGTGGCTTGCTTATCATTGAATGGGATAGCATGGCTGTTGTAATGCTGACATTATTGTTTCCTCTTGCCAGCATGTCTCTAGTTAAGAGATGCTGAAAGGATTTAAAGTTGGATGCTGAAAGATGGTAAAAAGTGTTTACCAGGTTGATAGGCAAAGGTGGAATGACAGAAGGGCTGACTATATCCTGTCCAGAGTTGTATTTGATATACACAGAAAACTGGGTTGTAGAAGTCTAAAAAGTCTTACCTGAAGTCACTTCAGTGTTTCCTTGTGTCATTTTTTTTAGGCCTACCACCTTGGATGCCTTTGTGTTTGGTTTCCTTGCACCAATTTATAAAGTGTGCTTCCCTAGGGTACAATTGCAAGAGCATTTGAAACAGCTTCCCAATCTATGTCGATTTTGTGATGATATTTTAACTTGCTACTTCAGGTTAACTGTCTCAGGTAAGTTGTGTTTCTTTTCTCCTTTCTGTCATCTGTACTCCTGTTGGGATTAGTACTCCAGGATTATATTTGTGAACCAAGACAGATTAGATTTCATGTAGTTTATGCTAGACTTTCTGTGGGGAAATGAAGAAACTTCTAAAGTTGAGCAGGAAGGATTCAAAATTAAAAGCAAGTGTTAATACTGAGTTTAAGATTCTGTCAAGCATTGGCAAAATCTTACGGCTCACGCTTAGTACTCCTGATTTTCTCAGTGGAATGGCTTTTACACTTAAATACTTCTTTGCATAAAAGTACTGCATGAACTCTTTCCAACGTGAGTTTATTTTTAAAAAATTTAAAAGCTTCTGTAAATACCTTTTTACTCTTCGTCTTTCTACCTTCACTCTCCAGGCCATTCTCCAGCTGGACAGGATACAGCAGATGCTAATCTGCAGAAACTCACACAGCTTGTAAATAAGGAGTCCAACTTGATTGAAAAGGTTACTTTTGCTTCAGTATCTTTAATTTTGCTGCTTTGTTGTGGTTACTTGTTCACAGATATCCTTGCATGGCAATTGCAACTGTACAGTGGACTTTATTTTAATTACTTTTTTTTCTAGTGAGTTACGTTTTGTAGAGAGGCGGGAAGATTACGTCATTTGGAAGGAGAAATTAATGAAGCCTTGCACTAAAAATATCTTTTTAATAGAAACAAAAGAACATTGTCTTGCAGGTGTGCACACCAACAGAGTGGTGTCTTTCCACAAGCATACATTCAGCAAAGGAGGAGGCAGATGTATTGGTCAGAGCTCAGAAATGGTTCTTCAACTTAAGACTGATCACCAGCTTTCCTTGCTCTCAGCTGCATGCTGTAGTAACTAACCAGCAGTCACTCTTCTCCTGCTTGTTCTACATCTAGCTGCTTTTTTCTTTTGTTCTTTGTTTCTAAGGCTGTCACTCAGCACCTATCAAAAGCTATACCACTTACCTGAAAAATCTTGTGAAGAATTAGCCTTTTCATGCAGATAGAACACTCTAACTGAAAGGATAGAAGGCATTTCTTCCTGAAAAAGACCAATGTGTGAAATAGATCATTAATTATGATCAGCTTCTCTAGCATTAGGTATTGATGCTCTTTCTGGCATTGAAGTGTGGCTGTGGAAGTTTTAAACAATGGGTTACATATTATTTGTCAGGCATGATTGAGGAAAATCTGATCCTGCCTTGAGGAAATGAAATAGACTCCAGAATAGAAAAGAAGTGGAATAGGCAGCCTCTGCAGATCTCCCCTATGCTTTTATTCTGTACCAACTAAACTTTTTCAGACCACATTACGTATAGGGCATTAGAGTGACTTCCTATGAAAATGTAAATTGTTTATATTCAGAGATTAATTTTAACCTGTCTTTGAAAAGGTCTTAAGACAAGTGCTTTATTCAATACTTTTTGAAATGTGTAACTAATGCAAATTCACTCAGCATCTCCAGAACATTTCTGATTTCTAAAGGTTTATTCTTGCATGGTGCTTAATATACAGAAGCATGCCGTCATGTTAGCAGTTTGACTCTTGATCTGCCATCTCGTAGCATTTGGTTATTATACAGTATTTGACCTCTTAGAACTGGTGTTGCTTCCTTCAGTAATCTTGACCAAACAGTTGAGCAGGTGCCCTAGGTTTAATGCACCGTATGTAAGGGAACGATTAGCAGCTCTAACACAGGCATAGATTTGGGAGTGGAAATAAATCACCAGTTGTTGCTGTTCCTGACAGTAAATGTACACCAGCCCGGTATTAATGATGGCAGCCCTGGCAAATCAGACTAATTGTATAATCTATATTCTGCTGTTGCCAGATCCGGCTCTCATTGTTTCTCTGCAGATGGACGACAACCTTCGTAAGAGTCCTCAGCATGCCCCTCGTAAGCTCACAACGCTCAAGCTTGCTGCAGGTGGAGAAGAAAGCAGTCCAATGAGTCGTTTATCACCTTGACATCTCTTGTTGTCCATACACACGTGTGTTTTGTAACTCTGCTGAGTGCCACATTAAATTTTTTTCACATGAATGTTTTGCAAGGGAAGAATATGCTAATGGGTACAAGTAGAGAAGAAATAGAGCTTTACAATCTTATATCTACCTGTTCTTTTAAGAAATTGCATAGATCAGGCTGGCCACACACTACTCCGAAGCTAAGCTAAGCTTATTACTGCAGATGTTAACATGATTTTGTATAGCATATTTTTGCCTTTAGCCTAGCAGAAATGTTTACCTAAAGTTAAAAATCTGCTTATGGAATGTTCACTGTTATTTTATTTTGTGAATTTTGATTTTACTGTAATCATGTTACTGTATGTGAGTGGGTATACTCTGTCTGAAAAGGACAAAGTCCAGTTGCAAACTCTGAAAAGGCAAAATGTCGCCATTCATGGCAGCTGAGAAATGGAAAAAAATGACAGGAAGGTAAATATTTTTATTGTGCTTTAATGAACTTGGGATTTGTGTTTTATGGTTGTTTGTATCTTTGAAAATTTGTCATGTTGTATATCCAAGGGGATTATTGAAAAGCATGTGCTCTATGGGGATTAAAATGATGCACAATGCTAACATTTCACAGTACCTCGTATTAGTTTTTTGTGAAACAGGCTTAACCTGTGCACAGAATAATACCACATGCTGCAAAACTGTTAAGTCAAAATCACAGAAAACTTGTAGTGGATGGAGACATTTGATTAGTTGCTGTCAGGACAAGGCTTGACTAGCAAATGTACTGCATCTTTGGATTGAAAGGGACTGGTTAGGGCTTGTTAAGAAAGCTGATGTAGGCTTTTAAATGTGTCACAAATGCCTCTTAATTAGTTTCGTCTTATTTTTTAATAAGCACTACAGTTCATTCAAAAATTTAACTAAAAATTGTTAAAATTTTTGTTACATGATGGTCTGTCTAGTTCAGAGCTCTTTTCACTTTGCAAACTGTCTTATATTGCAGGCCATATTTCTTCTGTTCAGTTATATTTTGTCTTTAACAGAAGTCTTGCCGGTTCTAGAGGCCCAAGCAGTTCGGTTACAAAAGAGATGCTGTAATTTTTTACTGGCAAGGTACTGGCAGATGCTTCATGAGTAGATGAAAAGAGAATTAGACAAGGAGATTGGTCAAAATGGCAGTGCTTAGGATACAGAATTCAGATAGCTGTATGTGTGGGTTAACTGTTCTGGAGGGGTTTTTTTGTTGTTTTTCTGGCCAAATCAAAATAGTCTTTCAGCTTCCCTTTGGCTACTAGTCATGTTTGAGATACACAGATAAATTACTTCCTATTTGTGAAGACAAGATCGTGGATTGTGTACATATTGTACCTTTGGACTTGATATGTCAGGAATGTAATATCTTCAACATTTCTTAGTTGAAATGTTGGGTTTCTAATGAGCACTTTAAAATACTGTTTAAGCTTCATGCTCTTACTAGAGTATTTGTTGCAGTGATTTGAAACTAATTTAGCTCATATTCATGATAACTGTATAAACTGACAGTCCATTATATGCAAAAGTAATTTAAATGTTTAAAATTCGTATTGCCTATACCTTGATAAGATTTACATGAGATCAAGTCACATAGCTTTCCAGAGCTTTTCTTTTACAAACACGGCTATGGAGAATATGCCTTAGTTTGTTGCTTTTGTGAATACCTACACTCAACCTATAAAAATCTCTTTGTAAAAAGGATTGTTATGCCAAGATTAAAATTCTGGATTTTTAGTGGAATTTTGGTAGAGTTTTTTGTGGTATATACATGGGGTTTTTTGAGTGTTTTTCTTTTTTGCTTGCAGAAAAGTTTATCTTGTCAATTAAAAATAAAACTCTGCTAACTGCTAGGACAAGAAATTGAAGCAACTTAGCATATCCATGAGATCAGACTCTAAATTTTTATCACATCTCTTCAGTATCATTACTCTCTTTCAATATAACTGCTTTTGGGAAAGGGGGAATGAATGAGGAGGCACACATTTGCTGATCTTACTACAATGTGAGCTTTGGGCTGTGTGATTGGGCGGATCTGAAATTTTGGTGCTCAAGGAACTTCATTCACTTGATGGCAGAGGACAACGGGGCTGGAGATCACAGCAAGCATTGCCTGCAGACATGCACACCATCCCAGGCAACCAGTGAGATTGCACAGCCATTCACTTCTTTACTTTCTATCCAAGGTGAATTCAAACCCAGACTCCTTTATGTGGGCAGTGTCATCCCTGGCCTGGTAACTCAGGCCTGCCTGTTAGTTCACTGGCATATTTTGTGTGCCTGAGTTCAGAAGCTGGGGAGGTGAATGCTTTCCAGGCTGGGGTCAATTTGAGTAACTCTGTGCATGTGAAGTAGTCAGAGCTGCTTCTCTGGCTAGGGAAGAAGGATGGGATTGAGGTGTGATTTGTCTACTTAGAGCACATGCCCAATAATTGAGTGCTGGACATGTGCTTTGTCTGCTGTGTGCAAAGGAAGCCCTGGCTGCCTAACTCGACCATAAGATGAAAACCTGCCACAGTGATTGGCTTTTCCTCCACTGCCTGTGGTGGTGCATGGTCTGAAACACAAGGAGTCAGCAGCCTTCTGGCCGGACAGCAGTGGTGTGGCCTTGGAACCACTGTTTGCAACCTGCTTCCTGTGCAGAGCACTGGCTGCTGTAGCTTCTGCAGCTCTGCAGTCTCTAAATACTTCAGGTTAACATGTTCACTTCTGGTGCACACACCTACAGTGTGCAAGTGTGGAATATAGCACTGGGTTCCCTGGGCCTTGCTGCTATGACAGCAGGTGATGAGCCTTGTCATCCTCCCCCTGGAAAGGTGGTGGCTAGGAACAGGTACTACCTTGAAAGCAACTTATCCAGCTGCCAGTCTCAGGTGGAGTGGACTGCTTGGGCAGGTTGCAAATTTAATGCCCCTGCTCCTGGGGAATTTTCTGGTGAAAGCTGTTTGTAGATATCCACTGGGCTATTTTGGGTTTTTCTGTGTCACCTGGTTGTAGGAATACATATATATTCCAGAAATGAGGTGAATAAAGGTTACAAATTAATAGCAACAAATATGTTCTTTTTACCATTTCCAAGACTTCTTTAAAAATGTTTGCCACTCCCTTCCCATTCTCCTCTCCCCCCATCCCCTCACTATTCTGAAAATACTGTTATATTATTAGGCTTTTATATACACTTAAATAATCAAGATGTAACATCACTTTTACTAACAGCATGACACAACAGTAAGGAAAAAACACCCTATTTTTTTTTCCTGGGTAATATAGTTTGCAGACTCCCTGGAGTAGGTTTCTTTTGCTTGGTATGATTCTTGGCATTGCAGCAGGAACCATTCATAGTGCTTTTTTGTTTGTTTGTTTTCCTTTTTCCTATGCAGAAGGGCAGAACAGCTTTACATGTTAGCTTGACAAACTATACTGTAGTTCAAAAATCTGGATGATCTGTGCAGTTGGCAACAAGCTGTCCTAAATAGTTGATCATGCACATGTTTCTTGGTGAGAAGCTACTCCCCATGCCCAGCCCCTTGCCAGGCATATGGTCTGTGGTATCTGGCCTGGAGGCCTCTCAGCAACTCTGCTGTTCTGCATCTGTGTGAGACCCAGCCGTGCCAGGGTAGCGGTGATGTGGCTCCTCTAGAGTCTTGTGGCCTGGTCTGGGCAGCAGGGCGGAGGGCAAGCCCCACTCTGTGGTCTCCTCCTCACCCAATAGCAACCTTTTCAGCAGAGGTAAGGGCCAGGAGCAGCCTGTTCTGGAGCTGAGTTCTGTATCAAAAGTGGCTGCCAGGATGGCAAGTGAGTTTTTTGCACTGTCTCAGGGATGTGTTAAAGCAAAGAAGGGAAAAACTAAGTCCAGGGTTCCCTGTGCCATGCTGGTTTGCTGTTTGTGCCTGGAGCAAAGGACCCAATAGTAGACCCCAGCTGCCTAAAGATACCAGACCAGGTTGGAATGAGAACCTAGGAAGGAGGAGGAAAGAAAAGGTGATCAAGGGAGAGGCATCAGAGGCATCTGTTTTCACCCTCAATGACTTGTCAGGTTTTTATGAGTGTCATGATGTTTGGGACTGAAAGACTGCTTCATGAGTTACAATATACTGCTCTTGTGGGCAAAACATGGGGGAAATCAGTGGCTTGCTGCAAGCTTGGTAAAAAAAAATAAATTTGTAATGTGCTATGTCAGTCTGCCTCAGTGCAGGACTAAGCGAGCGAGGTTTCCTGTGTTTCATTTAAAGTTAAGCTGAAATCAGGAATCACTGTACTTCCAGAGCAAGTAAGATCTTGCAGAAAATCAGCGCACAGCACAAGAATGTTCTTCAGAGATTTTCACCTCCCTTTTGCTCATTTATCTTTAAAATCATGTGGGTTTTATTCATCATGAATGCCAATGTTCCAAATTTGTATATGTTCCAAGTGTTGCATGTGGGTTCTGTTGGTGATTTACTGTTACCAACATTCAGAATGTGGTCCTTCATTTAAACCCTCAGTGCATAGAAATTATATGCCTTGAGGATCAAGAAGCTCATTAAGTAGAAGCAATCCTTGTGTACACATTCGGTGCTCTGATCAAATTTACCAAGCCGTTTTGACAAGGGCAGCTAGGCAGCCTGCCAACTCACACAGACACCTCACAGTTTTTGTTTTCAGGAACAGAAAGGTGAGAGAGGGAGAGCACAAACAAGAAAGTGGAAGTCTGTTCAAAGCTCTGGCTTACCCAAGGCAACGTTCAAGTGATAGAGGTGGAGTCCATTTCTCTTGTATTGTCATTTGCTGTGGTGAAAAGTAACATACACTGAACATATACTGGGCTATATATGTTCAGGCCTGGATTTCACAGTGAATTTTGTTCTGAGTTGTGACTACTAGTGAAGGACATCTCTGAAAAGTCCCTTCAGTATTATGTTACAACTTCTTGTGGTTTGACACAGGTTGAAATACCATGGTTGAAATACACTGGTTGAAATAGCATCTATGAAAACTGTTCATTCATTCTCTTCTGCTATAGTTGAGCTGAGGAGGGGGAAAAAAACCCAAAGGGCTCATGAGTTGAGATAAGGACTAGGAGAAAACACTAAGTGCAAAACGGGCTTATATTTAAAAGGTATAAAGAAAAATTCATTATTAACAGATTTAAAAGAGGGTAATGAGAAGTAAAATAAACTTTTAGAACACTTTTTCTTCCCAGCCCCTCCCTCTTTCCCACTGACTGCACAGGGAGACAAAACAGAGGCTTTTTAGTTAGTTCATCACTACTAATTTTCTTCTGTTTGTTCAGGGAAAAAGGGTCTTTCTTCTGTTGTACTGTGGGCTCCCCACATGGGAGACAGTTCTCTGTGAACTTCTCCAACTTTGTTCCCGTGAGCAGCATCCCTGCCCAACCTTCTGCAAACATGAATCCTTCTCATGGGCAAAACAGGCTTCCTGAAAATGCTGCCCCTGAGTCCCTTGTCCACGTGAGTGCAGGTTTTTACAGCTCCTTTTGGCATCCACTCGCTCTGTCCTGCAAGTGGACCTCTGCATGTCTCTTGTGGACCCAATGAGCTGTGGGGGGACAGGTTACTTAAGTCTTTTACCAGAGCCAAAATTTTCTTCTGCAAATTTTGGCTCTGGCGCTTGGAGCACTTCCTCTCCCTCTTTCTTTACTGACCTTAGTGCTGCCATGTTGGTTCTCCTCAAGTCTTCACCTTTTCTGATTCTCTGACTCGGAAGAAAATTGTCCACAGGTGTTGGAACCCTGGAGGCTGAAAATTTCAGGCTTTCTTTGTTAAAAGATGCTGACCCTCAAGCAAGCACCACATTTGACTTGAGGCCTTGGAACAGGCTCCCGAGATTGATAGCCCGGGGGTTGTGGGTGTGTAGTTTGAATAATATTGTGTGATCTCACAGGGCGAAAATCTTATATCTAAGATTTTAGTGTATAGTAATAATGTGAGTCAAGATGGGGAACTTGGGGCGTTGTCTGGTCCTTCTTCACCTTCTTCTTCATGGGTTTGGGTGGTTTTTTGTAGTTGGATGAAAAAGGTCCACATTGTGGGCCTTGGGTGGTCATTATTGAGTCAAAAGTATAAATAATATAGGTGTCACCTCATTATTGGGTAATTATTGCTTAAATAACCTTGGAAAGAGTTAGAAGCACTCCATTTTACCTCGTTTCTCTAACTTGCTAGTTGGAGCTCATGGCTCATGAATCTGTAAATAGATGAGAAATAAACTTCTAAGTCCAAACCTGAAACCTTTGTTTCCTGTGTATTAATCTCGACCCTGGCAAGGAGAAAAATAAGCCAGAACCTTCAAACATAGGTACTGTTCTTCTCAAGTTCTATCAATTGAAAAGTTTTTATATGGTTTTGCAGTGCTGAAAGGTTGATCTCCTCTGGGTGCCCGCCGAGGAGTGGCTCACCCTGTTCCCACCACTGGCCATGTGGCCCTGCCAGCCACAGCTCCGGTGCCATTCTACATCTCTTGGTCTGCAGAAAAGGGGAAACACAGTGCATGTGGCTGAGGGTGGCCAGGCAGGTGAGGCTTGCTGGATGAGCAGTCATGCTGGATGCATGGATGCTCACGGTGCCAGATACCACAGCCTGGCCCTGGTGCCTCCCCACCCCTCGGAAGAACTGCACATGGATTTGATTTCCATCTTAAATGTGTCATCACAGAGGCGTTACCAGCTTCTCTAATTGGTTTAGCAGCATGTCTGTTCTCAGAGCCAGCCAAGGATTGGATTTGCCAGGCACGGAGGAAGCTTCTAGCAGCTTCTCACAGAAATTCACTTCTGTGGCTGGCTTCTTCCCACCAAAAGCCACGCAAGACCAACACAACTACTCAGGAGCAGCCATGGTAAGAGGAAGAGCTACAGCACGTCCATGGCCAGTGACACATGGCCTGCTGAAACTGCTTTTGGAAAAGCTAATTTTTTACACCTACATGTTCTACAAAAAATGTAGTGATTTGGACAGGAAAGATTGCTCATACCCAGATTGAAATTTGGAGAGGAGGGAAAGGAACTGGTGGATACAGAACAGGCACAAATTCTCCTGGAACAGCTGATACTCTGTGATTACGTGGGAAAGGGATTTCAGCTGCCTGCTCTGAATTAAGGAAAGTGAGAACTCATTTTGGCTGCTCCACGGCTCTTGGCAAGTGTCTAAGCCAGTGGATTAGTAGCTTCTCTGCAGTGGGCAGAGGTACCTTATTTTTCACAAAAATCCCTGAAAGGTCCCATTTCCTTGGTGCAGGATATGAAAAACTCAGAAATCCCCTTGGCTTCCATGGGGTAAGAAAGCAGTTTCCCATCTGTTCTGTTTGCTTTCTTTGCTGCACACAAGGATTATTCTATTTATCTGGCGTCTCTATTTTAGCTGAGCCAGGTAGCTGTCTTCACAGAGGGAAGACAAAGTGTTGAAATGGTGTTGGCAATCGGTGGCACCCGGTGCAGAGAACATAGCAACAGAGTGACATGCTCAAAACGACTGAAGGAGGCAAAATACTTATTTATTTTTTCCTGAAGAATATTTTGTGGAAGGCACCCTATCTGCTAGATACTGCCTCCAGCAATGGGCAGTCATGACAGCAATCCCCAAGGGCTCTGGGCTGCTTGCAGGCCTGATCAGAAGACATCAATTTCCACCAGAGACTCCAAAGAGAACTAGGACAGCTGAAATGACAGCCACCCACTGAAAGGCAGTGAGCACTACCCACATTTCTCCTCAAATTACCAGCTCAGCTTTCTCTTGGGTCAGTCTCAGGTCACACTTAGGTGTGTTTATCTCAGTTTGGTGTAGAAGGCTTCTGATTTATAGTTGTAAATCTTGACACTGGCACTGTGCCAGTTTGCTCTCCTGCAGTCCCACCAGATGGAGGAAGACTGAACCTGAAGTTGCCAGCTGTCCATATAATTCCTCATCATGTTTAGTTTGGGAGGTTCCAACACATGTTAGGATGTTACCATTCCTGTTTTTACAGCTTTTATCCTGGGATTTAATAACTTGTTTGTACTAAGAGACAAGACAAATAAATGTGGATGCCCTGTCTTGGGACATCAGAAATTCACCCATAGCTGTGACAAGGATCGACTCTGAAACAAAACTGATGCACAGTTTAATGAGGGAAGCTGTGATATTAATGATAGAAAAGTGGGGGCAGATGTTTATGGCCTTTTGTTCAATGTTCAGGGTAGACTTTGTCCAGAGTGTTTGCTCACTGTGCTTTCCCTTTTATCAAGAAAATGTCAGTTCTCTGAGCTTCTTTCTTGGTTTCTGAGTGGGCCAGATTCCTGGAATGAAGTTCCTGGATGCTGCCTGACTCATCCGGTTGCAGGAGAAGTGGGTGTTCCTGAGAAATACAAGGGGCTGGTTTCCAGAGCTGGTTAAAGTACTCGCCAAGCTTCTAAGGTGAATTGTAGTCTGGAAAATCTTTGCAGACCATGAGGTTGCTGTTTTATCTGGCAGAGTAAAGGAAGATTTCCTTACCTCCTTCATAGTAAGGGCATGTGTTAGTAGGAAAGTCCTGCCCTGATCTGCATAATATTGCCTTTTCCACTCTGGAGTTTTTAATTCACATGTCTGGTGCACAGAATTCTTATATTCTGTTCTTTTCTTGTGCCTGGAAAAGTCTGACATAAAGAAAAAGCAGTTTTGATAGGTTCTTTGTTCACCATTAAGAGAACTGCCCACTGTCATAGAGAGAATATCTTACTTCCTGAATCACAAATTGTATTCTTGGAGTAAGAAACAGTAAGTGCCAGAATGACATCTGCTCCCTGAATTGTCAGGCTATTTTGAAGGGGTTTTGACAGCCTTAGAGCCTGCATTGCTTCACTGCATCTGCTGATCTGTTAGAGCTATTATTGAAATAGCATATTGCCATAAATGGGCCAGTACAGAACAAAACCAGACTACTTTTCTTCCAAACACCATTTGAACAAAATAAAATAGGCTATGCTCTCAGAAATTACCACAGTATGTAAACCATCTGATTTTCATTAAGCAATTAGCTGCTAGTTCTGAATAATAATGATATCCTTTTCATTATTTTTCAGTCAGTTTAGTGTGGCCTGAGGTTTTAATAACTCTTCTGTGTATTTTCAGCTTTAGTAACACTTCCTTTAGTTGTAGATTTTACTGGATTTCTTCCTGAAACTTGATTGGAGATAATCCCTACAAAAAAGTTAGGAAATTCATTATATGAAGCTGACACACCCTGGAAAGAACTGATATACAGTCAATTTAAGTTGATATAGGTGAATTTAGATTGCCTACTTATTTCTTCCAGCTACATTTGATGGCAGATTTATAACGTACTCCCACTTTTCCATCTCTGTGTTTTTACAAAAGCAGTTTATTCTGGTGCATCTTTGTAGAAACTTCCAATGCTTTCACAAGTCAAAACCAACACTAAACAGATGAGGTAGCTTGACCTGACATAAGCACTTGTATTGCTTGTGCTCCTCTGCTCTTCATCCTGTTCCAGGACCTTCCCAATTATTCACTAGCTGAATTCTGCAAGGAATTTCTGGTAACTTCAGTGTATCCACACTGCCTGGTGTGGATGTTGGAAGGATGTTGCCTTTTGGAAGGAAAACAGGATATGTTCCTAGGATCTCCTGTGTCATATGAATGAGGATATAGTGAATTAAGTATTTTAGCAAAGACATGCATTCATTTCTCTGTTTAACTCACACAACAAAATTGCTGATTGGCACAAACTTTTAGGAAAGCTTTTTTTAAAGGACAATATTATTTTTGGAGGGCTGAAGTTTAAAATACTGTTCTTAAAAACAGTATGCATATTGAACTTACCTAAATTGGTTTTTTTAATTGTGTTTTAGTATCTCCTCATTCATGCACTTCCATGCTGAAGCAAGAGAAAGAGTCTTTAGTGCTCAGATATATCCCAGCCTGATGTGCAGCTGCATCACCTCTTGAGACTGACCCTCAAGGTGCCCTTGGAGACCTCAGCTGCTGATGGGATCACTGTAGACATCTATCAAAAGTGAAAGCAAAGGAGTTTTTACAGCTCACAGCATTACTACTCAGAACTCATGAGACAAGAGCTGAAGAAGGGTACTGTACTGGGAGCTGGGAGCCAGAGAAGGACTTGGAGCAGCAAGCAACACATCCAGGAATATAAAGAAAGCATCCTCCATGGGAACCTGTTAGTGTGTTCATCACTTAGAGCAGTCTGTAACCACACTGCCTGATTTTGCCAAGGTGTTCTATAGCACCTCATGCTAAAAGTGCATTCTTTTACAGTACTTTGGTACAAGACATAGGTACTCAGAGTACCAGCAAGGAGAGTGCAATTTTGGTTGCTTCCTGAAAAGATCAAGGAGGTTGATATTCTAAATCATGTGTTCTCTTTTTGTTGAGAGCCAGGAATTCTTTCACCCCAGAACATTTAAGATTGAGAATTTTCTGGGGCTTTTGACAAAATGATACAGTAAAAAACAAAACAAACAAACAAACCCCCCCCCCCCCCCCCCCCCACACACACATTATTTCTGGATAGAAATAGCTTTTTATCTTGTTCCTTCCTAATGATTTAATACTCACCCTTTGAATTTCTTTGAGCAACATTAGCTCTGTAAAGGCATGAGTGAATTTTGTTTTCCTTCCTTTCCAAACTTCTTTCTTCACTGACAACTGTCTTCATGAGGAGTCAAACATATGAGGCAGAGCTGTGGGTTTTTCTGAAAGGTATTTTAAAGTCTTTAGGTCTCTGGAAAGAAGAGCAGAACTTTAGTTGCTGTGGAGGTGCCAAATTTGATGATGCCTTGTCACCACAATTAGTCTCAATTCTCAGCAGACCCTGAACAGAGTGATTGCAGATTCTTCCAGGAAATGAAATGCTGTCTTGTCACAGTATAAGCAGCAAATGCACTTCAATTCTCTTCAGATTCCAGAAGTCAAGTTCTCTGTCATATTAAAATTGAATACATATTAAACTAAAATGTATTACATGTAAATGAAGCCAACTGATCAAGTCCTGGGGTTTGTGTCCTAAAAGCAAAACAGAGTGTCACTCTGTTTCAGTACTGACTCTGAAAAATACTCTTGGATCACTAACCCTATAGATAAACAGAGGACATTTTATAGCAACTAGCACCTGAGTCTTTGTTTGAAAATGCAACGTATAAGTTGTGTAACAAAGCCTGTTTGCAACCTAGAGCACATTACATTACTTGTCTCCAAATTCCAAATTTAACACTTCATTTATAGCATGGATGCTTTAAGCTAATAGCATTTATTTGACATGAAATCTTTTCTTCCAAGCCACTATTCCTACAACTAATGGAACAGAACCTATTCCTTATACTTCATGAGTCGTAGTGATCTCTGAGCAGATCTGTTTGAGCTATTAAATGAGTCATTATGCTGACTGTAACAGCTTTTCATATTTTCAGATTTCAAGAGGAAGCTATGGAAATATTTCACCTGCAAGAAAGAGTGTGCTGCACTCATTAGACTTTTCACTTTAGATAAGCAAGAAAGAAAACTATTAGACTGCATATTCTATTGATTGTTGATGTCTGCTGAAGTAAAGCTCTTGATGAACTTAAAAAATACAGCTAGAAATCAAACATATATAGAAATAATAAAACAAAGACAGACCTTCTTGATTTGCACTTCAGATGTAGTTATAGAGGATGGGATTTAAATTTTCCGTATCAATTTGATCTTTGAGAATCTTGACCAGAATCTCTCTCACACTGTCTTGCTCAAAGAAAGAAGGATCAAATATGTAATGTTTAACTCTTGTTGGACAAAAGCAAGACCACCAAAGATACTTTTTCAGTTTCCCAAAGACCACTAAGCAAGTAAAACCTTCCCATTACTTTTGCCTCTGTGTTAAGGAAATCAGCATTAACAAAAAATGCACTCCAGATAGAGTACTCCTCACCAAAAACTGCTATAAGAGCCTTGCACACCTGCAAGGTAAAATGAAACTAAAGATTTATTTTGCTAGCCACTGCTACAGACAAATAATCTAACATGAATGTTAAAGTCTCTGCTCTAGACTTCTCACCTAGAACTCTCATCTGTGTCAGTTCTTTAGCTGTAATGTTAAATATTGTGGAAGACAATGTAGTATGTTCATAAACTGTATTGCCTTAGGCTTTTCTCCCCATAATAACTGCTAACTTTATTGATGCAGTTGGCTGTGGATGGCGGGAGCAGATTATGCTATAAATGTTTGCAGCATGCAGGCTGCCTGGTCCTCTTTGAACCACTTACAAAATTTGGATAGTAAACCATTTGTTCCTGGTGTTTTCCCAGGGAGCAAATGGCATCCAAGAAAAAGAGAATGTATTGCTAAATGTAAATCAGGTATTGCTAACTGTAAATCAGGTATCACGATGGTAGTCAGACTCCAGTTCCCCCTAATAGCTTAAGAGTCTTTAAATTTGTATCTCTTAAACACATGATGCCAGTAACATGCATGCAGAAAGTAATAAAGCTGGAAAAATAAGGTGGTTCATTAGAGCCAATGCTTCTGTTCATGAGTACCAGTTGGACAGCTCTGCTTTATGTGGACTAATTATTATGTTCTGCCAAGAATGGACAGAAGTTTCTCAGAAAATGGAGTAGAGACCTCTGAGCATTTGAGCAGGAACTTGATGTGTTGTGGCACCACTTGCAGCCCCTTGCCTGCAGAAGCATCCTGGTCTGCCTGTTATACAGCTCTTTCAGAAAGCAGAAAAGGAGTTCAGTGCTCCAGTGTGTGTCTGGCTTGGGATTAGCAGTGGGACGACTTCTCCCTCTTTGCCTGTGTGTGCCCACGGCTGCTGGGGATCTTTAAATCAAATTAGGGTGGCACTGGTGGGAGCAGGCTGTGGTAGGGGCAAGGAAGTCATGCTCAGGGCTTGCTGAAGCGGGGCTCTGTGACAGGATGCCCAGGTTCTGGCAAAAGGGAGGAAGGGGCCCTTTGGTGGAGTGTCTGCCTGCTGTGTTGTCTCCAAGCAGGACCATTCCCTGCTGGGTCTTTCCAAAGAGTACTCAAGGGCTGGGCATAGCCTGCAGCTAGAGCAATAACATTGTGGTACCACTGTCTAGCCTGGGCATTCTGGATCACTGTCCTTCTCCTAGGCTTGAGGTTGTGGTCTGCAGCATCCCAGATTCTGGCACATTGCATCCCCATAGTGTTCCCCACAGTACCTTCAAAAGATTAGGCTTTCAAAACAGTAGGCTTTTCCCAGAACTGTTTTGGCATTTGATATGCGGAGAAGAAAGGGTGAGATCAGGATTTTATTTCTGTTGGTAACACTAGACTTGGAAGCTCTACATAATAAAATTCTGTATACAGTGGTACACAATTAGAGCACTGATAAGTCTTCACAATGCTGGGAGAACCTGGGAGGTGTACATATGGTATGTTATTCACCACAACAGCTTATTTGAATGTGTAACATATGCCAAGCAAGATGACATCAGAGCTCAAGAATCTACATTGCACATTGCTGAGGTGATAATCCTGACAGTTGTGAAAAGTGGGAGGAAAAGGATAAATGCAGTTTTGAGCAGAGGGTAACAAAATAATTTCAACAACTGGAATATAAGAGAAGAAAAAAGTTTACTTGGGAAGTGAGGGAACTTGAGTAGCCAAGAAGGAGTCAGTCCTCTTGGGGTGTCAGCAAAACTGCAGGCATCTAGGATGGAGTTTGGCCTCTGTTGCAGAGACTGGACTTGTTTTCAGTGAAGAGAGATACAATTTCCTAGGGTTAGCATAAACACAAATATCCTTTTCAAGAACTAAACACTTGGTAAGGTGCTGGAGTTTACTATAGATTTCTGTCATGAGCTGCTGGTATATTGAGTAGGGTACTCTAAGCCCACAGTTTTGCTGGTTTGCTCCCTTTGGCATGGATTTATTTATCATTACAACCCTAGTAGTGATGGTAATAGCTTCCACTGAAGTGAATCCAAGTATATGCTACTTAACATCCTTCCACCCACCACTGAGTGTGAAATAAAGGAATTGCTCAAGTGTATGAAGTAACTATTAAAGTCAGATTTGAACATGAAATGAAAAATCATTCTGTAGCCAACTGAAACAGCATGGAAAATTTGCAGAGATAAATGGTAACTGCCTGAATTGGAATCCATCCAGCAAATCCAAGCTAGCATCCTGATGCAAAAGCCTTACTAGACACTCACTCCTACACAAAAGCACTTCTGAAATGGGAATAGCAGTAAGCAGTGAAGACTTCTCTTTGGTGCCTCATGTCAAAAACAGCACTGCTTGTAGCACCCTCCAGCTACGTTCTTTTAAGGCAGACCTTGCCTAGTCAGCCAGTGCCATCACAAGTTGCAACGTGTACGTCACCCTTGGAGGACTGTCATCCAAATCCTGTCCTGCTTCATTTGCAGGTCATGACAAGTGATGGGGTGTTTGCCACTGGACTGAGTTTTACTGCCTTGCACAGGTACAGCCCAGCTGCCACAGTTTGAAGTTCCAGCAGCTCCTGGTCTGGAGGGAGGCTGGGTGTAGGCACTGCTTTGGGGCAGCACTGTTGGGGGTGTCTGTGTGTGACAGCCATGGCTGGACGCACACATAACATGATGTCCAAAAGGCAGCACAAAGCTCCTTAGGCAGCTGTGCTCTGACACTTTACTAAACACTGAACTTTTTCTTTTCCTGGAGCAATTCTGGCTGGTGGGAGTGAACCCATCACAGAACCTTTTCAAAGTGTAACTCTCATCCAAATACTCATCACATTGGGCATCCTTTGGCATAACTCATAACATTACCCCTTGGGAACCACAAATACCAAAACGAACCTGGACTTTCCTGACACTGAAATGCTGAACATAGGCTGTCTTTGTGACAGCAGTGGAATACCCACATGGTGAAACTTCTGAGTCAGCATGTCCATGTCCAGCCTGCATGTCCACCTCTGAGATGGTGCTGAGTGCACAGATAAGTTCCTTCCTGATGCAGGGATTTTTTGGGATACTATCTCATCTTTATCTTGCCTCTGTTCTAATTTTCATCTGCAGCTGACAGTGGAGACATCTAGATGATACCCATGGTAGCTTGCACAGCCAGCGTTCACAGCCCTGGAAGCCCCATCCCAACCTTTTAGTGGGGCTAAAAGCCGTGAGATGCCTGCACAGAGTGGGACTCTGAGGTATGGTTAAGTGACTGGCAGGTAGAGGATGACCAAGGTCCACTGGGGTGGTGCACAGAGCTACATCCCAGGCTGTGACACACTGGCATCCTTCCTGCTGCAGTTCCAGGCTACCCAGCCAATGCATACCAGTGCACCTCCATGAGACCAAGCCTCTTCTTTGCACAACTGTTCCTCCAGAGATATGACCAGCACTCCCTGACTCTTGGGATTTCAAAACCAGTATGACAAGCTCTGTCATTCCGGCTTTTTTCTCTCTGAAATTACTGGCTGAAATTCACTAGTTTCACACATTTTTTGCACAGTAGAATTCCCCCGAGAGGTAAAAAATTGATTGTAACCCCTGTCTCTATTGTGCTCCATTGTCTTCCTAGTTTTCTGCCTGTAATGTTCAGCCCAGGCAAATGGAAAAGACAAACCACCTCCTAGATAGCACAGGGATAAAAAACAAACCAAGACAAGTTTCACATTACATTTGAGAATACTTTCTTTCCTGTGGTTGCTTGTGAGGTCCCCAGGGCCTCTGAGAGGGCATAGAATGTGCTGCAGCATTGACATCTTCTCCTTAGGGACAGCATGTCTTCCTGACTGAGAATAAGATTAATATTTTTCTGAGCTGTTTCCAGAGAAGCTCCGGTTCACCCAAGCACTGATCTAACTCTCTAACGAATTTACTGGCTGCTCCCAGAATGTCTATGGCTCATAGAAGGTCTCTGCCTCACCATCTGGACTGCCCAGAGAGGCTTGGGTCACACTTTGACTTGCAGGAGGATGTATTTCCTGGCTGTCAGGTTGGGAGTTCAGGCACCTTTTATTTCACCTGATTCTCTTCAGCAATTGCTGTTCTGACTGACTGAGCAGGGATCTCACTCTTCCCATACTGGATCTCTTCTGAGAGATCAAACAGGACCCCAGTCACGCTTTTCCACACAGAGAAACATGACCTGGTGTCAAATAAGCATTTAACATTAATATGTGATCTTAGTGATGCTTTTTTGTTTGGTGAAGACTTTTGGCCCTCAGCTTCGGTAAGTAGTCACTTGGCACATGCTCCTGGCACCCCAGGCTGAAACTCACTTCAGGCTGTGCTCTGAAGTGATGAAGATCT
Source organism: Cettia cetti (assembly GCA_013401135.1). Taxonomy (NCBI): domain Eukaryota; kingdom Metazoa; phylum Chordata; class Aves; order Passeriformes; family Sylviidae; genus Cettia; species Cettia cetti. The sequence goes on from VZUI01083677.1 coordinate 26,193, forward strand.
CTTGCATGATCCTGTGGACTAAAAAAGAGAGGAAAAAGAAGCTGTTGAGGAAAGAAACAGGGGAAGATTTTATCATCAACAAGGGAAACAACTTCTTGAGATACTATATTCCTACTACAGTCTTTGGAAACCAGAGATACTTTAGAGCAATTAGATGATAACACTTCTTATTTAAATAGTAGTAGTGCTTTTCTTACATTCATGTTTCAGACAAGAAAAAATAAGCCCTGAGACTACACATGAAACTGACAATATGTGGTTTTTCAGGGTCTTCTGTCAAATATTTTGAATTCCCTGTTGTCTATATGGTCTCTTCTCCATGGGACAAAATGGTTATTTCAGACAGCCTTTTGCCTCCAGGTGGAGACAGTGACTAGCTTAGTTGGGTTTTCAGTTTCGTTGTCTTTTCTCTTTTCATTTTCTAGTGATTCTGGGAAAAACTATTGTTGTTATGATGGCATTTCTGCCAGTGTCTGAAAAAATAGATGTGTCATCCGAACAGGCCAGATTGTTGTATAAGCATGCAATATATTCTGACAAACTTTGCTTCCTTCCGAATAAAAGCATTCAGCTGTGTCCCTGCCACAAAAACACCATACTTCTCAAACATCAGCAGGGGTTTTTTAAATTTTGGAAGGTTATCAATGGCTGAAAATGCAACCTAAGCGTTTTCATAAAGTGATCTTAAGTATATGCCTTTGTAAACTCATTTCTCGGGCAGAACTATATTCGTTAGGATAAAGCTGTCTTTCCAGTCTGGTTAATTTAATGGGACATTCAACTAAGGAAAGAAAAATACTCTTCTTTTCCAGGTCAGGATTGCTTTGGGTACAACTGCAGAAAATTTATAAAGGGTAACAATAGTAAGTTCTTGAGCAGCAAAGAAAGATGGGGTGGCAGATCTCTTGCTCTGCCTGGCTAGGATTGCTATACCCCACGGCAGCCCTTTCCCTGCACATTCTTGACCAACTGTGAATTTAAAATATAAGCAGATGGAGAAAACTTCTGTATTTACTTCTAATTACTTCTCACATTGTTAAAACTCTCCATTGAAAGATAAATTAGAAGAGATGGAGACAAACATGAGATTTTAGATTCAGAGCCTCCCCAATCACCATGACTGTATGACAAGCTTTCCCATCTACTTCAGCACTTAAGCATTATCACCTTCTGAGGTAGCTGCTGGTGGCTGCTCCAGAAACTGCAACAGTCAGAAGACACACAGCTGTAAAATGTTCCTACACGGGGCTGTGTGCTTCTCATGCATAGAATTTCTCACAGGCTCTATGTGCTCCATTTGATAGCACTGTGTCCCTAGAGATTCCTCAGAATTAAATAGGCCAAAAAAATAGTGTGATAGAGTTGTTGCATACTCAAGATGCCTCAAAAAAAAAGGAAGTTCATGCCTTTTCTTCTGGAACTTCCACTTGGCATTGTTTCTTGACTAGATGAAACCCCGAGTAAGCCACTTGGACAAAGTCAACAGCAGTTCAACATTTTCTCCCATCTTGTCAAAATACCTTTCTACTTCATCTGCTGTCAGGTCCAGAGCTTACATAACCTGCAGTAGCTCTTGGTGGTGATTCAAGGGTTAAGCCTGACCTTGAAAACTAAGTGAAGCTTTTCCAGAGCCTCCCTATATCAATTCTACCCTGGTAGAATGAAACCAGATCTGGGAAGTCTGGTATGATCCCAGCATTTCACAAAGCATGAGAAGCTGTTGATGAGCCCCCCTTGTAGCAGTATGAATAGAACATTGAAGTAGCAGTTAATATGGAGACTGGCTGAATGTGGAGACCCCACACTCTCCCAATCCAGCTACCTCCTAGCAGTGTTATGCAGAGGACTCTCAAACCTGACAGCTGTTGATAGTCAGCGGTCATAGCCACTCCAGGCTTGGCTACTCAAAACAGTCTGGCCTCAGAAATTCGCTTTTCCTGTGTGATAGTTGTACACAGGGTGATCTGCCTTTTGCTTTTCCAGATCCAGACCTATTTCATGGCTCTACATATCAAGACTACACTTGTGCTACAATACATGGCAGGACTGATTTCCAGACAACTGAAGGCTTTAGCCCAGACCAGGAATCTTTCAGCCTCATCACTCAGCCAGAACTGGACACTCAGGACACCTGTCTCTTTTGGGAGGCACAGACAGATGATCATACAGGAGGCAACTTAAGTGTAATATTCCTCACTTCTACCCAGCTCCTTAGGGTTTCAACAATAGCTATGGAAGATTTTTTTTTCCCTCAGAATTAATTCAGCTATAAAATGGATTAATTGACACAGAAGCTTCTAATCACCTCCAGGTGTTTTCAAAGTACCTAAATAGCAGTGTGCCTCTGCTTTTTTAAAATCTGGTTTGCATTTATGAGGAACAGGAAAGGAAGGAATCATTTGACTAGTGTTGGATTTGTGTAATAGAAATTATTGATACAAATTTTTTTGATGAACAATTTTTTTTTTTGTACGTTCCCCTGTCCAGACAACTGGTCCTTATGATCCGTGTCTTCTCAGTAATTTGAGTTTTGTTTTGTTTGTTTGTCTATTTTAACCCTAGAAAGATGTTATAAACGAGATTTGAGTCTTCTCTAGTGGAACAGGCTTATGGTCAATAAGTAGTATTGAGGTACTCTTAGTGGTTTAAACTCATGTTCAGATACGTGCTGCTTCTTCTTCTGCCATTTAGCTGGTTATTTTATCTTAGCATGACCCCTGGTCCCATTATTTTTCATGGCAGGTTTTGCCCACCTTGCTGAGATCACGTCTCAGGCAACTTTTTCCTACCTGAGTTTTGTACTACAAAGGATATGCAAGGGTTGACATGGGGAGGTGTGCTGCAGCTCCTACTTGCACAAAAAATAAAATTCTCCTTGAACGCAACAGGAGTGAAACATCAGTGCCAGGGATTTCCACAGCTTTTTGTAATGCTGTGAAAGGACCCCAGCCTTGCAGCTACTCAAGGCATTAATGCAATGAATAGCACTGCAGTAGGGACATCAGTTTCTGATTAAGTGAGACACTGCCCAAAATATGTGAGAGTTGGTAGTAGTATCAGAGTCATCACATGGCAAAGAGTACCCCTCCCACAGCTAGAGCTAAGCAGCTCAGCCTGTCTCAGGATATGTCTTTCAACATCCCCCTCCCTTGCCTTCCAGCCAGGGAATGGGGAAGGCCTGTGCTAATTACAGGAGCTCCTCTTAGTGTTAGGAGCAATGGAATTTTCTTTGCATTAGGCTCCCCTTCATCCAGTACTTAAAATATCCTCCTCATCTGGGTCACTCGGTGACCTGACAAACCTGTACCAGTACTGCATGTTCTTATAGCAAATATGGTCCTGTTGTGGTTTGAAAGAAAACGAAGTGAGAGGCTCTAGACTAGAAAGACTATTTAATGAAAAGAAAAAGGAAAATAATAAAATAA
>VZUI01083687.1:0-18192 GCA_013401135.1 Cettia cetti
ACACCCTGCCCACTGCCCACACCCTGCACACACCCTGCCCACTGCCCACACCCTGCACACACCCTGCCCACTGCCCACACCCTGCACACACCCTGCCCACTGCCCATACGCTGCCTGCCCCGTGCCTGCATCCCACCTGGCCCCACTGGGGTTTCCCCAGCACCCATTGCCTTGTCACACCCGTGGGACTCCAGCCCACGTTCCCCCAGGTCTGTGTGCTAACAAGCCCTCTCCCCGCACTCGCACCCCAGAACTCTGCCTGCCCCTCTGTAGGACAGCCCCAGTCCCTCAATCTATCTCATGGGAAGTGGTGGCAGTGCTGCCTGGCACCTTTCCAGTGGGCGTCACCTGTGTCCTGATGCCTCTGGCCAGCCCAGTGCTTTCCATGGAGCTCAACATTGTGAGATGCCCTGGGGCTTCACATGGCACCACATGGCACAGCACAGCGATCCACTGTCAGTTCTGGGACAACATGCCAAGAGCCCAGCTCTGTGGTGGCACTGACATCCCAGGATCATGTGTTCCAGCCCCTCTCCACCTGCATGGTCGCAGCTGCCAGGACGGAGGCTGGGGCGTGGCACAGTATTGGCAGAGTCCCTGGCAGCCCTGAGCCCACCCCGCGGCAGGAGTGGCTCAGCTGGTGCCCGCTGCTTGAGCACAGATCCTCGTGGCTGGATGCTCTGCAGCCTCTGGCACAATCTTGTCAGCACCTGCCCACTGTCACAGAAGAAAAACACATTCCCTTGCCTCCAGATGGAATTTCCTGATTTGTTTTTTTATTAAAATGGTGTCCATTGCCTCCCATGCTGGCAGGCACTGCTGAACAGAGCCTTGCTCCCTTGGCTCTCTCACCTCATGCCCTCTTGGAGGGCAGATGGGCTGAGATCATCCTCTCCCTCCAGCAATGAGCTTGTGCCCAGCCCAGCCTAGCACGCTGCCCACTCTGCTCTGCCCACTCCAGCGTGTCCGGCCACAAGATGGACTTTCCTTCTCCCTCCTGCCCTGGCTGAGCGGCTCTGACAGAGCCACTAAATCCCCAGTTCCCAGGATTCTTTCCCCAAGAGAAGTCATGCGGCTCAAACCGCCCCAGCCCAGCCGAGAACTTGTTACACATTTACCCCACGTTAATGAGGCGTCACCGGCAGCTCGGCCTTCGGACCACAGGGATACTTCACAGGCAGCCACCCGGCCCCACGGCAGCTATGGGGGTACCATGGGGTGAGTCCCCCCAGAACGGGCGCCATGGCAGCTGCCACATCCCCTTCCTCCCCCTCCAGCCCTGCTGGGCTGGGCTTTGCAGGAGCAGATGAGGCACTGGATGGTGATGAGTGCCTTCATCCTGGCAGTCCTCCAAGGCAGGAACAGGACCGAGCAGGCAGAAACGGGTGCTTGGGGACATCGGGATGTACCACGGCTGTGATCGAGATTCCTAGGCTTGCTCGCACCTCTCTTCCCTTTCCAGTGCAGGCAGAGGGGGTGGCAGCACCCCAGAAAGCCCTGGAGTCCCGAGGGGCTGTTCCCAAGCGGCCAGCCAGGTCCTTGGGTGCAGAGGGAGGACACACGACACAGTTGCCTTTTGTTGGTGCCGGCCCCGGGAGCAGGGACGGGGCTTTGCATCCCCTCCCTCCACCCCCGCCGCTGGCGGGACTGGCGCCCAGCACCGGGGATTTGGGGTTTAAAGAGCAGGCGGCAGCCAGAGCCCCAGCTTACCCACCAGACGAGGAGGCAGGCGAGCTCTGGCAGAGCCCACGCACCATAGCAGGTGAGATGGTGGATTTGGGGCACCGGGCTGGCCCACTGAGGGGGGCCATGGCACTGGGGGACTGGGACAATGGAGCTCCCTGGGAAGCAGTGAGGTCCCTGCCTCCCTGCAGCGGGTACCGGGTGCCAGCGGGCTCGGACAAGGTCCTGAGGGGAAAATGAAGGCATCATTGGGCATGTACCACCTCCTTGTTCCTGTCACCCCACAGCTGAGCAGGAACCCCTAAGCCCTGTCCCAGCAGGGCTGGCAGGGATGGGCACCACCATGCTGGGAAGTTTTCCAAGCAATGCTCCTTCCCTGGGCACTGGTTTATGGAAGGTGGGGCTCACCTGGTGGCCTCCCACCTGCTGCTCCTTCACCGTACTCACTGACTCCATCAAAGCAGGGTATGCCCTGGCTGGCACCTGGGTGAGCCCCGAGACAGTCGGGAAAGGGGGTATCCTGCAGCTGGGCACGGGGCTGGGCAGGAGCGGGAGCTGGGCCAGCAGACAAGGCCCCATTGTGCCGTGCGGGGCCGCTGCCTCGGCCATCAATGGTCCCATTATGTGCAGCAGCGCCCCCGCAGCCTTCCCCGCCGGCACAGCCACCCGGGAGCACCGTGGGAGGCAATCTGAAGTGGCTGTTGTGTTGGGGGGCCAGGGTGAGAGGAGAAGGGTGAGAGAGGAGGGCAGGGTGCCGGGACTGCTCCACCACTGCCTGTCTGGGTGCTGCTGGGTGCCGTGGAACGCTGTGCTCCTTGGTGCCACCAGCTTTGGAGGCAAGATGCCCAAGATAGGAAGCAGGCAGGCTCAGGAGGGCAGCTGGACACCCTTGTCCTCACTTCCCAGCCCTCACCATCCCAACAGACATTGCCTGTGCCCAGGGTGGCCATGGTTGTTTTGCTTTGCCCCAGGGCAGGGCAGAGCAAGTGGGCAGCGAGGGGCTGACATCAGCCCTGCATGTGGATGTAGCCAGGCCAGCAGGAGAAGATGAATGGATCCGCGGGCTTCCCGACAAGACACACCCTGGCTAAAATTACTGACCCCATGGCAGGGACACCAGACTATTTTTAAAGTCTAAGGAGCTGAATGCTGCTGGTTGCTGTGGCTCAGGGCAGGGCCAAAGGGACATGGGCAGGACAGCAGGAGGGGGGGCTCAGCCAGCATCTCCCACTGCCCTCCTGCTGGGGTGGGGTGAGTGCTTGGATGGTGGCAGAAAGCCTGGGTGTCCTGCTCCTGCCCCACGTATTGTTTTGAGGAGCTTCAGTGGCTTCAGTGTAGGGCACATGGCCCCTCTGCCTGTCCCAGAGCCTGGCTGCTGGCAGACACCAAGCCAAGGGCCTCCTCGGCCAGGAGGATAGGATCCTATAAGACCAGGATCCCTCCCTTTCCCTTTCCAAAAAGCCACTGTCCTGCACCTGGAAGATGGACATCCCCTTCTTCATCACTACCCCAAAGGTTCACCATGTACCCTGTGGCTTGGTCCCACAGAAGGGACACACGATGGCAGCACCCCAGAGGTGCTCAGGCACTGGGGTGCACACAACACCCCCATCCCCTGGGCAGCCCAGATCAGTCCAGCACAGGGTTGGGACAATTAAAAAGGGATTAGCTGGGCTACACCGGCATGGCACTGCCGGGAGCCGGTACCTAATCCCAGCAGGAATGCACTGGGGCCACAAGGGTCCCCGATGCTGGGGTCTCACCAGCATGCCATGATGGGGGTGGACATAGGGTCATGGTGGGTGTATCCACAGACAGGGCGTGAACCTAGAGCTGGTGTTCCCCTGGGACATTGCCACCATGCCATGCTACAAGGATGCAGCTGTCTCAGGCACATTTGCTTGCTGCCAGCCAAGCCCTCACACTGGCATTCTTGGGACGCCATGGGCTCTGTCCCCTGCCTGGCACATCCTTCCCCTGTACCAGAAATGTGGCAGCCACACAAGACCATCCCATGGCCCAACATTACGGATGTGGACTGCCGCAGATGGACTCCCAAAGAAATCCTAAAGCCACATCTTTAGTGCCATCACAAACCACCAATAGCTTTTTGGAGTGTCCAGACCCAGGGTAACCCTGTGCCCGGGTCGTGGGTGTAGGCTGGGGTGAGGATGCCACACTGCTCCCCTGCTGACATGTCAGCAGTGTCACTGGCAGTGCTGGCAAAGGCCACCTTGCTGCACAAAGCCATTTCTTGGCTGGGGAGCTTTGCCACGCCAAGCCCATGTGTCACAGGGATGCCCGTGGCACCAGCTGTCATGACACAGCTCACCTTGACCTGTGAGTTTTCCATGTCCTCAGCCACGATGGTGCCACCAGGGCAGAGGGAAGGTCTCTAGGCCCCAGGGACATGGGGGAACCACCCTGTAGCACCCCTGGGGGAGTCACCCCACAGGTCCCCACAGAATCACGAGAGTTCTTCTGGTGAGGTGCCATTCCCATTTGGGATGCAGGATTTGTACCCCTCCTGAGAGCCAGTGGATGCCAGTCCCAGCACTTCCCCATTCATGCAGGGTATCCGGCAGCCAGTGGTCCCGGTCAGCCATTCGATAGCATGGAGAGATGCCATGCCGTGCTGCTCCCCCCGGCACGGGAGATGCGGGAGCGTTGGCCCGCTGCCGTGCCGCCCCCGGAGCCCTGCGGAGGTGGAGAGGAGCCGTTTCCTACCGCTAATACCGCTGGGGGCTCGGGCGCTGCCGGCGGAGCTACAGATACTTGCCGGAGCCGGAACCGCCGGGAGAGATTTGGCAAGGCAGCGATCCTTGGGTGCGGATCTGCCAGCGGCAGGGACGGGATCAAAGAGCGAAAGCGCCAGCACCTGCTGGTGCCGTCGGCAGTGACACCCCCGCGCTGGCGGGGAGCCAGGCCACCGGCACCTGGCTGTGAAACCTTCCGCGGGCTGGCACAGAGGGCAGGGACGAGAGCGGGATGCCAGTGGCGGTGCCCATTCCAGATGGGGACCGTCATTATGCCAGCGCCCAGTGGCTCCGGTGCTTGCCAGGAACACCCCGTGGGGCGGGAAGGGGTGGCCGACGTGGCGCATCCCTCCCGCGCCGTTTTTTCCGGGATGGAAGCCCGGCCCTTCTGACGCTTGATGGTTTCTCCAGGCGGAGCCGCTGCCAGCAAGGTCCCCTCAGGGCTCCAGGGCTGGGGTGATGGTGACGTCACCTCGTCACCTCGCCACGCTTGCCGGGAGTGGCGGTAGTTGGAAAAGTCCCAACCGGGTGAAGGGAAACTGAGGCACGGTGTTGGAATAGCACAGGAAGGTGCCCGCGGTGCAGGGCTGGGCATGACATCCCTGTCCCCACCAGCTCAGCGCCGTCCTGGGACAGTAGGCACAGAGAAGCCGCGCCCGCGTGGGGGCCCACCCAGCCCAAAGTCCTCTGGTGCCTGGACAAAGTCTTACAGCAGAGTAACCCCTGCCGTGCCGGTGCCTGCTCCTCCTCTGCTGCCCCACCCGTCCTCTCGCTGCCTCTGCCCTCCTTGCTCACCACAAAGCTGGGCTGGGCTGGATGCCACTCAGCATTGTGGCACGGCCAGGAGAAGAACAAGTGGTGGTGCTGGAACAGAGCCTGCCTGCGTGCCAGAGTACCAGGGCTGGCAGCACGAGAGTTACTGGCAGTGAGATAGAAGGGCATTTCCCGGGCACCCTGCCTGGCATGGCTTCTGCCTACTGCTGGCCTGCCTGCACGGCTCTGGCCTCCTGCTGAACTCACTGCCTGCCTGCACCTGCACCTGACCTGCCTGCACCCGCTGCTGGCCTGCCTGCACTCCCTGCCAGCCCACCTGCGCTCGCTGCCTGCTGGCACTCACTGCCTGCACCTGCCCACACTCCCACCTCCCCACTCACCCTGCACCTGCCTGTGCAGTCTGCTGCCTGCAGCTCTGCCTCCCCACTCCTTCTGGACCTGCCTTCCTGGACTCCTGCACCAGCAGGTAGGGACAGTCAGGGGCGCCGGGAGAACAAGGCAGGTGTGGCCCCCCCAGGCAGCTCGCGTTCCCCCCGCCCCGAGCGCTGCCCGCCGAGGCACGCGTGGCCCCGCTGCCGGCACCACTCGGCACTTGCTATTCTTGGCAGCGGCAGCTGGAAAATGGGAGGCAGCGGAGGAATTTTGTTTGCTCCGGGCTGGGCTTGGGCCAGACATCTGGGCTGCAGCTGAGCGGGGCGCGGGACCGGCCCCCCGTACCCCCGGTACGGCCCCGGCACCCCCGGCACGGCCCCAACACCCGGGCAGGCCAAGTGCCTGTCCCGGCGAGCAGGTAGCCCCGTCACCACTGGTGTGCTGAGCCACACGTGTGCTGAGCTTGGCATCCTCAGCTCTGCCCCAGGAGCAGCGGCTGTCACCGTGGGTACCCCCGTGAGTGTCACCGCGGGCCACTGGGGTGTCAGCACGGGGGTGCGTGTGTGCGAGTTGCCGTGGGTGTTCGCCTGTGTGCGTGTGAGTGTATCTGCGTGAGGGTGCCCGCGTGTCTGCTCGCAGTGTGTTCGCACACACGTGTGCGTGTCCCTGTGCGCGCCCCCGGCCCCGCCCCGGCCCGCCCCGCGGGGCCGCCCCGCTCCCTCCCGGCGGACGCGGCGGGCGGGGCCGGGTCGGACCGAGCCGAGCCGGGACACAGGTGGGTGCCGGGGGGCCTGCAGGGTACGGGGGTGGCCCGGGAGTGTCCCGGAACGGTGTGTCTGCGCTGCCGTCGGGGGGGCTGCCCGTGCTGGTACCGGGGGGGGGGGGCTGGCAGCGGGGTTCGTGTCCCCTCTGGCACCGGAGGGCTGGCGTCGGGGTTGGCATGGAAGGGTTCACGGGCTAGATCTGCCAGGGTTGACACCGCGGGTCGGTGGTGCTGCCGCTGCTGCCCGCCCCCCACCCGGACCCCGTGCCAGCCGAGTCAGAGCCACGCGGGTCCGCGCCCGGGGGTCTGCCCCGGCCGCTCGGCAAGTGAGGGCAGGCGGGAGGCCCCCGTGCCCCGGCACGGCCCTAGCTGGCAGCAGCCGTCGGGGCTGCCAGAGCCCGGCGGGTCCCGCGCCTCATCCCGGCGCCTCTGTAAATGCCATTAGCGCCGACAGCCTTCGTGCCGGGACACCGGGCAGCCGTACCCGGCGCTGCGCCCAGCCAGGCCCTGTCCGCTGCCTGCTGCCTGCCCCGGGCTCACCTCCACTGGCCAGCCTTGGGGGGGCTGCCCTGCCCGCAGAAGCCCCAATCCGTGCCATGGATATGTGACCCTCAAGGCCAGCATCCACCAGTTCCCGGCTCAGGTAGGGTAGCACAGCCTGGAGTGATTGCGCCGAGCCGCGGGGCTGTGCTGGGGCTTTGGCTGTCACTGGTGTCCTGGTGAGACCCCAGCGGCTGTGCCACGGGTGAAACCCACAGGGGCCGATGACCGGCGTGACTCAGTTTGTGCCTTGCGCACGGCGTTGCAGCATGGCCAGGGGGCAAGGTGGGGTCTGTGTTCTGGCACAGTGCCCTGATAACCATCACCTCCCACTCCCCAGGGGAGAGCGTGCTGCTGCCAGAGCCGGAGGAGGACTTCCCTACCTCGTGGTGGGTGTCCATCAGAGTGGCAGACACACTGGCATGGGCCCCTCTCTGTTTTGTGGGCACCCGCTTAGCCAGAGTCCCCCAAATCCTGCTCCCATTTGCATGATGGTACAAGAAGGGCCGGGGGCTAACAGTGGGGCTGTAGCAGTGGGGAAAACTGAGGCATGGGACCCCATGACTATCATCATGGACAGCCTGCCCAGTGCTCAGGAGCACACTGACTGCCCAGGGTGCCCTGTCTGATTGTCACCACTTTGATGCTTGCTCTGTCCTTGTCCTCGTGCCTATAGGACAGCTCTGTGCTTGCAGGCAGGAACAGGCAGAGCACAGAACACTCCTGCTGATGGGCTCAGAGTGGCATGGGAAGGGCTGGATGCTGCTTGGCCGGGCTGCCTCTGTTTCTCCACGGGCAGGAGCAGGAGGGGTGTTTCCGAAGCCCATTATGTTTGGGGTTGGATTAATGGGGGCTTAAAAATAGGGAGGGATGTGTCTGGCTCACATTCCCTCCAACTGCCAAGTTGAGCCCAGTGGGGGATCCCCTTCATGCCATGCCTAGAGTTGCCCTATGCCGATGCTCAGGGCTCTCTGGACACCGTCGGCAGCATCGGGGAGGGATCGTGGTCTGGGGGCTGTGGGGAGGGGGCTGTAACCCGAGCTGCGGTCTTGTTTCTCTGCCCCAGACGCGGCGCCAGCAGCCAGATCCCGGCCATGAGCCGCACGCTGCTCCTGCTCCTGCTTCTGCTGCGCAGCCTCGCCACTGGCCGCCCCCCGGCCGCTGCCACCCCCCGCCTCAAGCTGTCCTTCCCCGGTGAGCGTGGGACACGGGCAGGGTGGGGGCGCGTGGGGTCAGCTGTGGGTGCACTGGTTACGTGTCAGCAGCACCCAGCACCGTCCCGAGGGACAGGAGTATCCTAGGGGGCAGCATGGTGGGAGGGGTGCGAAACCCCAGCACTGGCACATCCCCAGCACTGCTGCCTCCCTCCCCACGGGCTATCAGGTGCTGGTACTGGCTGCCGTGTTCCTTACCTGGTGCCAGCCGCTGCAGGACCACCTGCTTGTCCTTGGGGTCGTGCCTGTGCTTGGGACCTTGCCCCCAGCCCCCCGGCATGTGCTGGCTCAGATGCCCCTATCCCTGTGGTGGCACTCCCTAGCCGCAGCTGTGCCGTACCCGTTGGGAATGTTGTGCCAGCTGGAGAGCTGGTGCCGTGTCCCGCCTGGCCACTCCAGGGGCTCCAGCACGGCGCAGGGGGCTTTGTCCTGCAGCGGGTATCAGCAAGAGCTCTCCTCCCAGCCTGACAAAGGGCTGTTTGTTCCCGCCACGGTGGGATTAGCTCCGCGGGGCAGGGAATAGCCCTCTCCCCTGCTGCCGGCTGAGCGGTGCAGAGATGGGTGCCGAGGGGCGTGGGAATCATTGGTGAGTGATTTGAGGATGAGTCTTGGGGTACACAGGGATGCTTGTGGGGCTGACATGGGGATGAATGCTGGGCAGGCAAGGGCTTGGTGAACCTAGTCAAGCCAGTGGGACAGGTTTGGGGGAGGGGATGACATGGCAGGGGGCCGTGGCCCAGGCTGCCTCAGAGCGTGTCCGGGGCAGTGGAGATGGACAGGCAGTGGCGGGGCGGGGCTGAGCAGTGCCGGTGGGTCCCGGCAGAGCTGCGGGCTCGCCATGGGCTGCGCCTCTTCTCGCTGGAGCACTCCTGCTGCTACGAGGCCCTGCTGCTGGATGAGGAGCGCGGCCGTCTCTTCGTGGGTGCCCAGAACCACCTCCTCTCTTTGGCCCTGGATGACATCAGCCAGCGGGACAGGAAGGTAATGGGGCAGGGGGGGACATGCTGGTGGGGCAGTGCCGGGTTCTCCAAGTTCACCATCCCCTTTTTCACCTGCAGATCTACTGGCCGGCTCCCGTGGAGTGGAGGGAAGAATGCAACTGGGCCGGCAAGGACATCACTGTGAGTGACGGGGCATGTTGTGGGATGCCAGGACGGTGCCAGGGATCTGCCTCAGCACTACCTCACCCTTCATTCCCTCCATCCCCAGGCTGAGTGCATGAACTTTGTGAAGATCCTGCACCCCTACAACCGGACCCACCTGTACGCCTGTGGCACTGGTGCCTTCCACCCAGTCTGTGCCTTCGTTGAGGCTGGCCAGCATGCAGAAGTGAGCCTCCCCTGGCACCACCACAGCCTCCAGCTGCTGCCACCTGCCCACCTCCCATCCTTACCCCTCTCCAGGAGACTGTTTTCAAGCTGGATCCCCAGCACACTGAGGATGGCAAGGGGAAGAGCCCGTATGACCCCCGGCATACAGCCGCCTCTGTCCTTGTGGGTAAGGGTATTCTGAGCCTGGTACTGGGTGCAGGGTGGCACAGGGGTGCTGAGGGGTCCCCTGTAACGCTTCCCTTGGTGCCTGCCAGGCAAGGAGCTCTATTCTGGGGTGGCCACCGATCTGATGGGCCGTGACTTTACCATCTTCCGCAGCCTGGGCCGACGTCCCTCCATCCGTACGGAGCAGCATGATTCTCGCTGGCTCAACGGTCAGTGCTGGGGGCTGGGGAGGGTGGGGGGTGCCACTGGCACCCTGGCACAGCAGTGCTGCTGCCTGGAGGCATCTGGGCAATGGCAATGACTCCTTGAGGCTCAGATGTACACTGTCCTTCACTGCCTTCAGAGGGTGATTTCAGGGGTTCCCGTACCCCCTTGAGACCCCCAATGTCTGGTGGAGTCCCATCCTCACTCTGCCTGTGCTCTGCAGCTGGGCAGGGTCAGTTCTGCACCCTCCCCTGGGACCCCAACAGGTGTTTCAGGGGAGCAGAGCTAGTGTAGGCATTGGAAGCACCACCCCTCTCTGTCCCCAGAGCCCAAGTTCGTGGCCGTTTTTTGGGTGCCAGAGAGTGAGGACCCCGACGATGACAAGATCTACTTCTTTTTCCGTGAGATGGCGGTTGAACGGCAGCAGGGGCTGGGCAAGACCAGCTTTGCCCGCATTGGCCAAATCTGCCGGGTGAGAGCACCCACGAGCAGGTGGGCTGGGGGCCAGGGTGTCCAGGGTTGCCTCCTGCTGCTGCTGACACCGGTGTCCTCCTTTCCCTGGCAGAACGACATGGGCGGGCAGCGCAGCCTGGTGAACAAGTGGACAACATTCCTGAAGGCTCGGCTCGTCTGTGCCGTGCCAGGACCTGACGGGGCAGACACCTACTTTGATGAGCTCCGTGAGTAAACAGGGATGTGACCCCACCAGCGCAGCTGTGGACAACACTGGCAGCACTGATGCCTTCCCTGCTTGTAGGAGATGTGTTCCTGTTGCAGACAAGAGACAAGCGCAACCCTCTGGTCTATGCCATCTTCTCCACCTCCAGGTCAAGCCCCCTCCCCAGTACCCTGCACATACCCAGTGGTGTCCACACTGCCCCCTCACATCTTTCCCCTCTCTCTCCCACCAGCTCTGTTTTCCAAGGCTCAGCTGTCTGTGTCTACACCATGGCTGACATCCGCCGGGCTTTCCTGGGCCCCTTTGCACACAAGGAAGGTCCCAACTACCAGTGGGTGTCATACCAGGGGCGTGTGCCATATCCCCGCCCAGGCATGGTACGTGGTGTAGGGCTGTCCCGGCTGGTGCCACCGGTGGGATGCCACTACGTGGGCTGAGGGCAGTGGGGTGTGAGACCCTGCTTAGCCAATGCTGTTTCCCTGCAGTGCCCCAGCAAAACCTTCGGCACCTTCAGCTCCACCAAGGACTTCCCAGACGAGGTGATCCAGTTTGCCCGTCACCACCCACTGATGTATAACCCTGTCTTGCCCCATGGCCAGCGCCCCCTCTTCCTGCAAGCCACAGTGCCCTACACTTTCACCCGCATCGCTGTGGACCGTGTCACCGCTGCTGATGGCCACTATGATGTCCTCTTCATTGGCACAGGCATGTAATGACCCTAGGGATGGGGCAGTAAGGGAGAGCAGGGGGATGCTGGGGCTGGGACCCGTGGCCTCACCCCTCCCTGCCTGCAGATGTGGGCACAGTGCTGAAGGTGGTCTCAGTGCCCAAGGAGAGCTGGCACCACATGGAGCCGCTGCTACTGGAGGAGCTACAGGTCTTCCAGGTGAGGGTCATATTTCCCAGGGTTCCATATCCTACCAGTCAGACTTGCCCACAGCACCCCCACATGCTGTCCAAGCTCTGGGTTGTGCCAGGGCATTCCAGCTGCCAGGTGGGAGCCAGGAAGCTGCAGGTTCCCCCTTGCACCCTTAACTCCTGCCCGTGCTCTGCCCACAGGATGCCTCCCCCATCACCAGCCTGCAGCTCTCCTCTAAGCGGGTAAGTGGGGATCCCTGGCTATTCCCATGTCCAGCATGGCTGTGCCTAGCCCTTTGCCACAGCATGAGGGTGCTCAGCTCTGCTCTTCCCCCAGCATCAGCTCTACGCTGGCTCAGCCACAGCGCTGGCCCAGCTGCCCCTGCACCGCTGCAGTGCCTATGGCAAAGCCTGTGCCGAGTGCTGCCTGGCCCGGGACCCCTATTGCGCCTGGGACGGCAACACCTGCACCCGCTACGCGCCCAACACCAAGAGGTAGGTGACGTGCCAGGGTGCAGTGCTGGGGCAGCCACCCTGCCACGACGCTGTGGTGAGGAGCACAGGTCACGCTGCTGCAGCCCCTGCTCCTCCATCACCTTCCCACAGGCGTTTCCGCCGGCAGGACGTCCGCAACGGAGACCCCAATGTCCTTTGCTCTGAAGGTGAGCTGGGACTCAGCCAGAGTCTGAGGGCCAACCCTGCCATGGTGGGGAGCTGACAGCCAGCCTGTGTCCCTGCAGATCCCAGGCGGGACTCTGTGCCCCAGAAGCAACTCTACGGGGTGGAGGGGAGCACCGTCTTTCTGGAGTGCATCCCCAAATCCCTGCAAGCCCACATCCTCTGGACACACCAGCGCACCCTGAATGATCCCCAGCGAGAGGTAGGCTCTCCCTGGCCAGGTACAGCCCCTGGGACTGTGCCGTGCCATGCCGAGCTGACCCCCCCATCCCCACGGGAGCTGCAGGTGCAGATGGACGAGCGGGTGGTGCAGACGGAGCGGGGTGTCCTGCTGCGCAGCGTGCAGCGCGCCGACGCCGGCCTCTACCTCTGCCACGCCACCGAGCACGGCTTCACCCAGCCCCTGCTACGGCTCTCTCTGGAGGTGATCGGCGCCTGGCAGGCCACGGGCGTGGCATCTGCCGGAGACCCCCAGCTTGCCGCCGGGATCCCCGGCCGCAAGGTCTGGTACCGGGACTTCCTCCAGCTGGTGGAGCGCCCACCGCTGGGAGCCACGGACAAGGTCTGCCAGAGGCTTTGGAGCCGGGGAAGACCCCCGCCACCGCCCCGCACTCCCGCCGGCCCCCCCGGTCGTGGACAGGGTGAGGAGCCGCGCAGAGCCCGCCGCCGGCGCACCCACGAAGGGCCGCGGGCCGAGCGGGGCCCCCGCAGCGCATCCCCGTGGTGACCCGGGGGTCGGCCCCGGGCGCCGGGCTCTGCCTAGGAGCGGGGCCGCGGGTGGGGCACAGCCTCGGCCGCCCTGCCGGCAGCACTGCGAGGGCAGTGGCGGGGGACTGCAGCTCCGGGGCCGCAGGAGGGCAGCCGGGCTGAGCAGCCCCCCGAGGGGCTACTGACTGCCCTTGCCACCGCTCCAACACCGGTGGGGACCCAGCCGGCTGCCGGCATCGCAGAGTCACCAAAATATTTATTAACGACTGTTACGATGAATGTAAACCTGCGGGGCCAGGCAGTGCCCCCCCCCCCCCCCCCCCCCCCACACACACACCCCGGCATGGCACTGTGGAAGGACAGCACAGCAGGGTCACGCTCGGGTCCAAAAAAGGGCTACAGACAGGAGTGGGAGCACGGAGGGGCAGGACAGGAACTGGTGGGACACAGCAGCCCAGCAGGAGAAGGGGGGCACAAAGGGGAAGATGTGGGGGGGCATAAAGGTGGCACCCACTACCCTGGGTGTAAAACAGTGGCAGAGGGGACCTTGTACTAATTGAGCACAATAAAGCAGATTCAGCCGCCCAGGGTTCTGCATCTGACCCAGAGCCTCAGGAAGCTTTCAGGGGCAGCCCGGTGCCCTGCAGTGTGGACTCACTCTGGCACTCCAAGCCTAAAGGGGTGGGATGTTCGGCAACACTGAAGGGCTGAGGGGAGACAAGACCTGCAGGGACATTGCCAAGGTTGATGGGTTTCCCCCAGGCTTCCAGCTCCCCGTGCTTTTGATTTCTGGAAGGTGAGAACCAAACTTCCCCAATGCCAACAGGCAGCAATTAAGGCAGTAACCGAGTGTGACGTCGGAGTATGCTGCGTCCTGCTGTCTGCGCTGGCATCAGGAGCCCTGGTGGCACTGGCCACATCCCACATACTCTGGTGACACCATGCTACCAGCACAAACCATGTCCCAGCACTGACTGCACCCCAGCCTGGGCACTTGAGCCCCTGGCATGAGCACAGGCAGGCAGTGGTGCAGGCAGGAGCAGGCAGAGAAAGGAACTGTTTTTTTCTCCTGAGGTCCAGCTGGCAGCAGGCTGGCATCCCTGACCCCACCAAGCACCCTGGGCTCAGGGAGCACCGCTTTACTGCACCTCTGTGTCCCTGTGCCATCCCAGAGCTTGTGACATTGAGGTCCCCGCCCCATTCCCAAAGGGTTGGTGACCCCAACCCCTTTGACCACCCCATGTGGCACCTGTCACTGTCCCCAACAGAGCAAGCAGCACAAGGATCTACTAAATATTTATTTTCAGCATGACAGGAGGGTACACAGGGGCATGGGCTGGTGCTGAGGGCAATGCTCAGGAGGGCAAGCAGGCAGGGAACCAGGGGAGCTGGGGGCCTGCACCCCCCCGGAGCCGCAGGAGCATGAAGATTGTGCTCATGGGCTTGACATCGTAGTGCGCCAGCGTGTGCCGGTCCTCCAGCTCCCTGGAGCCATAGGTCAGGCGCTGCTCGTTGGCAGAGGGCCCCTGCCGGGCCTGGATCTGCTCCTTCAGCTGTCGGACGGTGTCAGTGGGCAGCACCGTGTAGGTAGTGGTCCGATTCTTATCATCCTTGACCAAGACCTGCATCTTCTGGGGCTCAGTCTGCAGCAGCAACAGCGTGGTGTTGTAGAAGATGCCATGCGTGGCCAGGGTATCGCAGTCCTCTAGGATGATGTTGCTTCTGCCTGAATCCTGCTGCGCCAGGCGCTGTGTGTATGGCGAGATGCCCCAGTTCTGATGGATCATCTCCTTCAGCTGCCCGATGGTGGTGTAGGGGCTGACACGCTTTGTCAGTTTTGTGCCTGACAGCTGCATCACCTCTATGGTCACGAGCCGGGCTGGCTGCAGGGACAGGAGAACAAGTGGGCAAAGACAGCAGGGGCAGGGGTGGGGGACTGTGATTCTCACAGGCTCAGGCAGCCTTACCTGCACATCCCAGGGCTGAACATTTGCAAGGCAGGGCAGTGAGTAGCAGTAGCTGGCAGCTGCCTGTGCCATCAAGTTCCAGTTCTTGTCTTGGCCCAGGATCCCCGTGGGGTCAGCAGGGTCCAGGATGACAGGGCTGCAAACACAGAGAGCGGGCATTGCTATCAGCCCTGGGCAGTATCATGGGGCCATTGGGCACAATCCTACTGGGCATGGTCCTCACCGGGGACTGCACAGCAGCTCCTTGACATGGGCACCAATCTCCCTGTGCTGGAGAGAATAGTACTTCTCCCAGTAGATGCAGATCTCCCTGTGCCGGCACAGCAGTTCCAGCACTGTGCGGAAGCCCTGAGCCATGTCAAAGGAGTTGCCGGAGCCTGTGGCCTCTTCCCAGGCATAGATGGTCAGCAGCTCCAGGGCATACTTAGGGGGCAGGTTTGCATTGGGGTACTCCAGATTCAGCATCTGGAGAGAAGACAGAGATGAGGGTGAGAGCTGGCTGCGAGGGGTGTCTATCTATTGGGAGCTGGGAAAGCTGGGCAGCCCCTCACCTCCTTGTACCAGTGCTTGACCAAGCGCAGGAGGTTCTTCAGCTTGGCAGGGTAACGCTTCACAAACATCTTCTGCAGCTCAGTGAAGCAGGGGGAAAACTCCCCAGGGTGGTTGCAGGCACGCAGGAGTCTCACATATACTTCTGCATTTGGTGGGGCATCCTGGGTCACCTGCCCTGTGGGTGAGAAGGAGGGTGAGAGCCATCCCAGGACACTGCCTGTCCCTGTGCCAGCCTGTAGCCCTTACCCAAAGCATCATAGGCAGGTAGGATGTCCACATCAATGGACTCTCTGGTCTCCTTGGAGGACAGAGTAAGGCTGAGGGAGCGCGGCGTGCTGTCAGGACCCTTGTACCTGGGCTCACCCATGTACACATCAAACTGCAAGCTCTCCCTGCAGGCCTTCAGCCTTATCATGATCAAATCCAGGATAACCTTTCTGTTTTCCTTCTGCTCCTGGTAGCTGGAAAAGCAGCTGAGGAAGAGCACCACGTCAGCATCAGAGTTCTTCTTCAGAGCTGTGCCCTTTCCTGCTGATCCACCCTGCAGAGAGAGACCCTACCTGCTCAGCACCACTGCCAGCACCAGGATCGGCTGCTACCACTCCTGGAGCTGCCAAGGGAAACTGAGGCAGGGCAGGAGCTGGAGCATGGGACATTGGGAAGGGAGGCAGCAGATCTGTCAGCTGGCCCCCAAGGTGGGCAGCACCCACCTTGACGGTCTTTTGGACGTGGATTCCATCCCCAAAGCAGTTCCTCTTCAGGAATTCACAGATTAGCCCCACTGTCTCCTTCACCTGCGTGGAGAAAGCTGTGCTGGGCTGCAGGGTGTCCGCGATCCAGCTATCCAGGTTCCTGGTGGTTACTGTTCTCAGTCCGCTCGTGGATGCCACCTGGTCCACATCCATGGTGACAGGTGTGTCGCTCCCTTTGCCAGTTTCTGGCTCGCTGCCTCCTACGTCGACTCCGACCGACACCCCTCTACCCCCCACAGCCCAGTCCCGTGCAGCAGCTCTTAAACCTTCCCGGGCCACCGCCCCGATGCGTCACCGCTGGGAACTTAAGGTGGCCCCAGATCGTTCCTACGGGATCCCTCGGGTGTCTCCGGTGCCACCGCTGCGGGGGCTGGGAGGGGGCAGGAGTCACCCTGACACCCATCTCGGGTGGTGGTGGCAGAGGGGCAGCTGCCTGCAGGCTGGCTCTGGGGTGCTGTGGGACCTCAGAGCCCCGGTGCCTTCGGTGACACAGGGTCTCCCCCGGGTGCCCAGGGCGACAAAAGGCAGAGCCCCACCGCAGGCACCGGTCCCATTCTGGGGGATTAAGTGTCGGGGCTGGGACATGGTGTCAGCAGGGGCAATGGGATGTGGCCAGTGCCACCAGCTACCCTGGTGTCACCACGGGCAATGGAATGAGGCTGTTACCAGTGTCAGCAGGTGCCCTGGCATCACTAGGCAGTGAGATGCAGACATAGCCGGTTTCACCGAGGGTCCTGGTGTCAATACCGTCAGTGGGACACGGCTGATGCTAGCATCCCCCGGAAGGCCGATGACCTCTCTTGTAGTGGGATGCAGCCGGTGCCAGCATCACCAGAGCTCCCGATGCGCCTTGATCCCAGGAGCAGGAGTCAGCAGGTAGCAAGCGTAGGATGTTGCAGCCCGTGCTGCCTTAAGCTGGGAAATAGTGAGTTTCAGTTTCTGTTCCTGACGCAATTTCAGTTTCTAGCTCTGCCAAGCTGGAAACGAAAGTGCAAAGGAGCCCGCGAATGCCCTCTGGGCCCAAATAAACTCGGAAGAGCCAAATAACATAAACGCACACCCGGGAACTTGGCGCAGGGTCAGGCAGGGCGGGAGAGGGAGGGAGGGAGGAGGGGTAGGAATAGAAAGAAGGATGGGGCAGGGAAAGCAGGGGCAGGGATATGACTGAGAGGGAGATAGGGTCGATTTGGGGTCAGGGATAGGGATACAGGTAGAGCAGAGGAGAGATGGGCAGGGACAGGGATGTAGTCAGGAGCAGGGACAAGGACAAAAGTACTGGATATTAGGAAAAAGTTTTGTATGGAAAGGGTGATAAAGTACTGGAGTCATCTGCCCAGGAAGGTGGTGGAGTCACCAGCCCTGGATCTGTTTAAAAAGAGACTGGATGTGGCACTTGGTGCCATGGTTTCGTTGAGGTGTTAGGGCATGGGTTGGACTCGATGATCTTAAAGGTCTCTTCCAACCTTGTGATTCTGTGATTGGCAGCAGCAGAAAATGCCAGGTCAGGGATGTGGGCAGGGGCAGGGATAGGTGTCCCCTTAGTGTTGGGTGACAACAAGGCAGGATACAGGTAGGGGCAGGGTTATTAGGAGGAGAGGCAGCGAGACGACCAGCACTGGGGACAGGGTTACAGGCAGGGGCAAAGCTGTGGGCAGAGAAGCTGTCATGAACATTTCACCTCTTGCCATGCAGCCTGAGGAGCAAGACCAGGACACCAAGATGAGCATGACAAGAGACATTCGTTATTCAAGGGTTCATTTTCACCCAGGGGTTGTCCCAGCCAAACTGAGGCACCCCAAATGTGGTTTATATGTGGCTCTCACACACTTTAAGAGTTGGGGTATAGCAAGGCTCCACCAATTCCCTGCTGTCCTCGTGGCTTTGTAAAGCCAGTGCAATTCTATGGCTTTGGCATCCTTCTTTCCTCCTTCTGGAGTCAGTCTCACTACCTCGAGGGCTATTTATCTGTGAGGCCAGATGATGGGAGGGTCTCAGGGCAGTGTTGGAGGGCCCAGGATGTGGGCCTTATCTGCCTGCCTACCCCACCACTATGTAGTGTACAACATAACAGGGGTTATATATGTTATAAATGCATGTTTTGGAGTTGGCTTTTCGCACATAGTAAGATGATTGCTTTATGTATAATATGTGAAGGTTGTATGGTATGTTCTTTTATTAATAGAATTTGAAAAATGT
>VZUI01083695.1:0-35434 GCA_013401135.1 Cettia cetti
TTTGTTTATTTTAATATTCCTAGTAAAGAACTGCTATTCCTATTCCCAAATCTTTGCCTGAAAGCCCTTAATTGCAAAATTATAGTAATTCGGAGGGAAGGGGGGTTACATTCTCCATTCCAGGGAAAACTCCAGTTTCCCCTGGCAGATACCTGTCTCTAAACCAGGACACCCAGTCATGTGGTTAAACTCCAAAGCTTTGGACTCAAGCATATTTTTTTCCTGTGTTGCCTTTGTTTATTTAGAGCAGAATAACATAACTGGAATTATGTTCTGGTAAATAATTTCAAGAGTCTTCTCAAACAGAATGAATCTCATAGACTTCAATATATTGGTAGAGTATACTTGAAAATGAGGAGTCTTAGACTGTATCATCCTCATAGTGGAACTCCATGATTTCTTGATGTTTGTGTTTTGTGTTTACAGCCTGTCCATGAGGTGCATTGCTCCCAAAATATTTACACCCATTTACTTCTTTGTACTCTGCTTTGCACTAGGAACCTTAATTATTGCTTCCTACATAGGCATATTCTATTTTTTTCCTATAAGGTACACTTAAAAGAAACATTTTCTTTCTGCATCCCTGGAATGACTTCCCCTGAATGCCTATAATGTAATAAATCAATGGAGAATCCACACTGAAGAGATTAAATATTACTTCACAGAAATGTTAGCTGGTGAAAACAATCAGACTTTGATTCATGTAATTTATTATAGTCTCTCGTTCTCCATCCTGTCTTGATAGCAAAGCTGCCAGTTAAGATCACATTGGAAGATTGCTACAGTTTTTTGCAGTTATTACTTGATATTAAACTTGCATATTGTTATTATTTCTGCTATTTGTTATTAAACTTAAATTCAACTAAACAGTATGTTTGAGTGTGGCTCGAACTTTGTACTGTCCCATACTTTCTGCATAAGTATTTAAAGTGTTATATTGTATGATTTTCAGAGGCTGAGGCAAGCTATAGGAGGGAATTGGGCAGCTGCAGTTTGGTTGTCCAAAATTAATATCATCATTGAAGTGGGAGATATCTGGAGTTTTTTTGTTTCAGTTTGCTCTTCTCCAGGCTGAACAAGCCAAGTTACTTCAGCCTCTCTTCATATGGGTAAGGACTTTTCTAGACTTGGAGGGAGAGAGACCAGTGTCTACAATGAACCCAGGTGAAAACTTACTCCAGCTGTAGCTTTAATAGCTGGAAAGGTAAGTAGATGTCCCACTTTTGAACATCCCATGCCACTGAAGATCCTTTTTCTTCTGATATAATTTTGCTAATCTTTTACCTCATTTTGATAAACAGCTCTGCCTCTGTGCCTGCACCCTTTTCTCCTCCTTATGCCATTTTTTGGCCTGCTATATCCCTGTAATTTCTCAGCTGTGGGCATTCACAATTTTGGGGACTCCCTGTGCAACTGCTGTTTTGTTGTTCCCTTCATGTACATTCCCTGTCCAAATATTTCTACTACAAGTAGAGCCCTAAATCTCCCTCATATCTTGCTTGTACACCCTGATGCAGCTATGAGCTTCTACTGGTTTCTTCATCCAGCAAAGTCCATACTTCCTTAACTTTATCAGCTCCTACACTGATAAAATGTAGAAAGTGTAGCTATATATTGCATGCAGCAAAGTTTTGTACAAATTATGACTAAAACACTTTCTTATGTTCCAGGATCAATTAAACCTCCTCCACAAAAAAAAAAAACAACAAACAAACAAACAAAAAAAAAAAAAAAAAAAAAAAAAACAACAAACCAAACAAACAAAAAAAAACCCCCAAAAAACCCCCCAAAACAAAACAACAACAAAAACCAAAACAAAAACCAAAAAAATAGACCCCACAAACCCAAAACAAAACCAAAAAACAAGACAAAACAAACAAATAAACAAACCCCAACCAACCAAACAAACAAAACCAAAACAAAAAAACCCAAACCAAGCAAGCAAAATCTAAGAAAGCAGATGTAATTACGATAGTCTCAGAAGAACATGACTAGAAAATATGTGCCATCATTGACAAGCACAGGAATCACACATCAGATTGTATGATTAAATCAATTAATTGGATTTCATTCATTCATTGCTGGCACTTACAAAATATTGCTATACTTTTCATCACTATATGTTCAGGGAAAATAAAAAGCATTGAGAAAATAGACTTTTCTTTTATTGAGGAAGGAATAGACTTTTGAAGAAATTTAGCTGCAGACTGTAAAAAGATTCTGTAATTCATAGATACAGAAAGAGGATCTACTAATTCATCATAGGGTTTCTCTGAGTTATTGAGATTTCTTAGAATGTGTCGAAATTCTCCCCAAAAACCTGTTGCGTTAGACATGACATATTTGGGGTGTTATTTGGGCAGAAAGGATATTCTCTATAAAAACTAGTTAAATTTTAGCATATGGACATATTGATTCTTTTCAAATTTCAAATGTTTTGGTGTTAATGAGACATTTTCATCCTTAGTGCCAGTAAATATAACTACCTTGTTGTCTAATTGTTTCAAAGTGTCTTCTTTCTGAAGGAATGCAAGCCTACAAGTGACCACCAGGTAAACAGCTTTAGTATAACTACAATTACCCCCATTTTTCTCTCTTTTGCAAGTTTTTGGTTCGAGAGAAAGATCATGTTGTAGACAAAAGGATATATTATGCAAGAGTTAACACCAGCTAAACTGCTTTAAAATTTAAAATAAAAATTTAAAATATTATCATGAAGATTTTTTTGGGAATCCTGTGGCCATAAAATGTGAAAAAAAAATGTGGAGAAATATCCTAAGCAGAAAATATCACTTGTAGATCCATGAATCCCTAGTACTAAAAGAAAAGTAATACAAATTAGACTTTCAGGCACGTTTGAAATCAAAGACAAACATGAAAAGTAAATAAATTTGTTTGTTGGTAACTCTGCAAAAAAATCTGAATATTTAATTCAGAGAGATTTTAATATTGTCTATCTCTGGCAGTTTAAGTTTCATTAAGAAAAAAAGTCCTTTATTAACAGTTGTAAAATAATTGAACTTTTCAAAATTAGCACCAAAAATATCTTTAGAAAGGTTTCTCTGTAAATCCTACAAGTTTAATTTCATTAGTAGAAAATGCCCATATTTACTATGTTAGAATTTTTGAAAAGTTGATATTCCAGAAAAGTAGAACATTAATTGAAAAGTTTACAAATGTCAGCAAAGAAATTGATGTAGTTCTGTTTTAAAAGAATAA
The DNA here is from genome assembly GCA_013401135.1 of Cettia cetti. Lineage (NCBI taxonomy): Eukaryota > Metazoa > Chordata > Aves > Passeriformes > Sylviidae > Cettia > Cettia cetti. Next base: position 3,220 of record VZUI01083695.1, read on the forward strand.
GGATTTTAGGGTCTTTTTGTTTAGTATTTTCAGAATTCCATAAGTTAGAAATTCCTGCATTTCCTCCAGGTCAATCAAATCATACCTAATGATGTATTCTAACGAGTAATCATAAAGATAGGAAAAGTTGTAAAGCTGTACTTTGAAACTCTGTGTTTTAGAAAGCTAACAGTAATGTTGTTCTTTTAAAAGACTGTGTTTTCAGACAATGACAATGACAATAAATAATTTCTTAATAGGTTTTGACATAAAATGTAGAAAAATGTATACCCTTATACTGTGAAAGAAATTGTAGACTTTAGGATAAAACACGAAGTCTCTATGAGACTTATGTTTCACAGTTGGGTTCTGATCTTGCAAAAAACCAATTTCTGTTATGCAAGTGGACTTTTAAACTGTAAGCCTAGCTGTAAAATTGACATTGTGCCATCTACGTTGTAAGGGTTTGGCCCCAAATGGTAGAACCTTGGCAGAGATTTCTTCTTTAAATAGATTTATGAGAATGTCTGCTCTTGTCTTCCTACAAATTAGAGATTTAAGCTTGAAGATCTGGGGAAGAGAAGCTAAGCTATTCTAGTCTAGACTGAACCACAGCCAAAGGAGAGGTGCAGATCAAAGTATTTAGATTTGAACCTTAGCTGTATGTATTTGGGGGTGCGTGTGTGTCTATGTATGTATTTATATTTATATATTGCTGGAGTCCAGATGTGTGATTTAATCTCTTCATGCATTGTATGACTTTATTTGCAGTCCACAAGTCATCTGAATGATGAGCGGAGAATTTATTTAGATATTGAAATAAATTCTAAGCCTCAGTGATTTTTTCAGCATCTACGGAAAATACGTGAAAGCCATAGTGGCTGATACTTATATAGAATTTAAACATACAAAACATGAAATGCTACTAGTTTGTGTTGCAAATTGATCTACAAAATTTTTTTTCCCCCATCATTGCTAAATCTATGCTATATTTTATGAGCCACAGGTGAAAAGTGAAAGGTAAATGCCTGGAATATATATATAACACAATGCAACTCATTTTTAATGTGAAGCAAAGAGAAGTGGAAATGGAAAGTACTTTTTATTGTTGTTCCTTCAAAAGTAAAAATAATGGACATTGTAAAGTTTCTATTATTTAGCTTACATTCTTCATTTGAGCACTTTAGGCTTCATAATTTCATAAAAGGAGGTAGTAAAACGTGAACATGTTTTGATCCTTATAAACTTTGATCCATAGCTAAAATATAAAAATATAAAAAGTGCTATCTTCCCCCCCGCCCCTTAACACTGAATGTAAATTGACCCACTGTACATTTTAAGATCAAGCTTGAAACTCAATTTAAAGTCTAGCTCATTCAAACTTCTTAAAAATATAAGTTCCATTCAAATAGGAGTTTTTTCACTGCCCACAGAGCTCTAATCAAAAGTAGAGCTGTATAGAATGGTTTAAATTTAATCCAAATCTCAGTGAATTTCATGAATCTGACTATTCAAGCTTTACATGGCTAGGCTCATAAAAGTTATTTCTGCTTTTATGCATGATAGGTTGCGAGTTGCTGCTGCTTCTGGGCTTCACAACAAATGCCACAAACCAGAGTTCATCTCTGCCTTCATGCATTTTTCATAGCTGCAGCTAAAAAGTAAAACTGTACTGATTGATAATAGTTAATGAATGTGTAAGCTGTTAGTGAATGTTTTCCAGAGGTTTCCACTATTTTGGGTCACAGGGAGTTGAGCTTGATAACTGATTATCCATAAAGATCACATTAGTGTATTAAAGAAGAATAGGTCAAATACCAACCTCACACACACGGACAAAACTCATTATTTTTCCCATTAGTGATACTCCTGAACACTCTAATAAACATTATTTTACACCTTTTCTCAATTGTAGGTATTTCCTATGTTTCTTCTTTCTGGAGTAAAAATGTAGTGGCCTGTCTGTCTCTTCTAAATGTGTTTCATATTGAGAAATTAACATTTTAGGCGGAATTTTACCTTTTTTTTTTTTTTTTTGTAATAATGCCAAAGTTTTTCATAGACACAAAATGTGTGGAGTTCATTTTATGAAAACTGGCATATTTGGCCAGAATTGTGTTATCACATTTCTATAGATAATTTCTTTTTCTAGTTGTCTTTGTACAGTGAATACAGAGGCTACAATATCCTTTTTCCTTCTGCTGATACTTAATGACTTACTTTTTCACCATAGCCATTTGTGTTTGTTCCTTCATGGCAGGGAACAATGTTTTTCCATTTCTCAGACAGTGCCATTTGGAAGCAAGCAAGTAACAGGTTAACAGTTACATTCCTAATAGGAAAATACCTGAAGGAAGAGCTACCAGAATAAGTGTAAGATATGTTCACTAGAAATACGGACACATTTTTTGAGAAATGGTTAGCCAAAATTGACAAGCAAATATGCATCAAAGTCAGCAGTTTATGCTCTTCCCAAGTGATCATTTCTGTTTGCAAGCAAGCACAGGAGAACATCACACCATCGCTTATATTTGGAATTACACTATTAGGGCATTCATAAAGTAAGGCATGGTAAATAAAACACCCTTTTCTTATTTTTCAGGCTTCCATGACAACTTCAGAGTTTCAAAATTGGGTTGGAGAGTCAGGTGGGAAAGGGGGTGGTTTGCTCCACTCAAGCCATACTACACAGCCTCTCTCATTCTGTGTTGGGACACGATACTTGGCAGGTGTTGAGCTCACTGGAGGTCACATCACACTTCACACTAGGCTCTTGCCTCTCACTCCAGATGTTACATGAGATGAGACCATACAGACAGCAATGAAGCTTATCACTGTATTACAGTTGCAACACCCAGTATAAAGGAGACAGTAAGTTATTGCCTAAATATTACCTGTTATCAATTAATTAACAGAGACTGTTGACTAAGATAGCAAGATCTCTAGTTTAGCATGTTCATCTCACACCTCATTTCAGTCCCCTTCTCCATTCTAGATTTGTCTTTTTGTTAATACATGTACCTTGATAGTTGCATGAGAGTCCTCCCTTTCTCCTCGATGATATGAGAGCCTGGAAAAACCTACTTAATTTTGGAACTGCTGTCATCCAGCCTTTTCCAGAGGTCTGCAGCAAAACAAAATTTTACTACCAGAAAAATTATGAAAGAGGGAGAATCTCTTGTTCTCCTATCACTGCAAAGAAACCTTTTGCTTAATGTTCAATAAATTACTATGAATTTCCAAACTTTAAATTTCCTTGAGAATTTTATAAAAATATTTGCCTACTTTTATGTCGCTGGGGAATATCTCAGGTCAATGCTTGACAGGATACATAAGATGCTGTCACTGAAATATTGCAACCATTATAGAATAATATTTGACTGAGAACTAGACTTCTGCTACAAATCTACTTTCAGCAAGGAACTTGGTGCAAAGGAATTGTATCAGTAGGCTCTTATATTTCCCTTCTGTCTGTTTTCAAAGGGGTTGTTAAACAAATAGTATAGATTATAGCTTTTTGAAAAAAGAACCATAACACTCTAGGTATTTACCATGGATCTGCAGGAAGAGCCATCCACACATTGATTCTGAACCTAATTACATAAGTCAAGTGTCGTGTCAAATATTTGAAATGATTTTAGAGTAAAGCTTTTGAGTTTGTTTTCTCAAAAAATGTAGTTTGCAAATCTCAAAATTAGCCCCAAGATTAACTCAATCGGTGATTAATAGAAAAAAAAATCTGGAAATTCACTTTCAAAACATGTTTCTGTTTCAACAGAACACCTCAAATATCAGCCCACATTTGGAATCAAACAGAAGCTTAATGCAATTTATATGGTATAGTTCTGAAAGGCACATTCTGTATGCATAATTGACCTTGTGTCTTGAACTGTGTTAACGTGGCATTGTGGCTATGTCTTACATTACTTGAAGCATGCAGCATGAAAATGGGGAATACTTTTATAGTTTGAGGCTTTTTCTCTGAAATGAGTGTGAGTTAATGAGAAAGAAGACAGAATTAATTAACCTGTTCATTAACAGGTTTGACTATCAAATCTATGAACTCCTACACCTGCAAATTTATGATTATGGATTATCTAGAATGATTTGGATCAATTGAAGTAATGGTAATATGAAGGAATTTATGGATAAACTGATTTTTTTTTTCTCTGTAATTGAAAAAAGCCATATATCCTGAGGTACATTCATGTGTCACCTAGTGAAGACTATGAGTTGTAATGTTATGAACATGTGTTAAATCTACCCAAGGCAGGCTTAAAATGCTTCCGGAAGGTTTTAAGTCTGATCTAACTTCTTGAAGTATGGCAGAATGTTTAAAGTCTGTGGAGGACAACTAATGGAGCAGATATTTTATTACCCTAAATGTCTGGATTGAAATATGCAATCTGGTCTGTTTTCATCATATCATGTGGAATTTGGAGGTGGAGTGTTGAAAACTGTGTGAGAAATGCCTGGCTGAAGAAAGAAATTACTTTCTAATTTTCACTTAAATTCCACTATTTCTCTCACATTAATTTGCAATATTTGTGGTAGAGTATCTACCTAATTTACTTGATGTGTTTTTCTCATTCCTTTTCCAATTTACATACATTACTGTACCTCATTTGAAACTATAACTTGAATCTTTTGCCTATACCAATTAACATTAATTTATTGATGTGTGCAGACAAAAGAAGCTTTCAGATCTTTTTGGAAATAGTGACTTTACCTCAAATTAGAATGTGCAGTAAGAGATTGTATTAATAATGCAGTAGCAAAGCTGGCCTGTTTAGTCAGTTGATATCCTTTTTGATAGGGCTGGAATTCTTTGGAAAACAGATTTGCTTTTATTCATAAGTAGATTAATAAAGTTACTACTGAAATGCTACCCGGCACTCTTGAGTTTTCCATTACTTCTTACAAGCATGGCAGTAAAATTTCAAAAAGAGCAACTAAATAAAATTACTATAATTAGCTTAGTCCATAAGAGTTATGGACTGGGAGGTAGAACAAAGAATAGAATGATTAGTACACAGAAAGAAGTAAATCTCAAAAAGGGCTGCAGATTTGTACCACTGAAAAGAGGCATTTACCCTGTTGTTAAACATAAGCAATTGTTCATTGATAAAAAATGCCAACCAGAGTCCTATACTCTCTGCCAGAAGCAGAGGTTTACATCTATGTCTGAGAGGAATCCTGAAGAAAGCAAGCAATATCTTATGATTGATGGGTAAACATCACTGCAGACACCAGAGATCAAGGATGGTTATGACAACTTTTAGAAGATTCTCAAAAAAATGGTAGATAAGGTGATCTTTGAAAAAGTTCAGAATTGTTTTGAATAAGCAATATATTATGATGCCTCTGTTGTTATTGGCCAATAAAGGATAGATTGATGGCCAGAAGAAATAAGCTTAGTATTGATGAGATCAACAGTCAGGAAAATGAAAATGTTGATGATAAGTAACCTAATGATTTTTGATGGAGTATGTCAAACTGTAGCTGTGAAAGTGTGTGGAAATAAATATCTCGTATGTTGAGATTTTCTCACTTAGGACATGGAATCTGTCTATATAATAAGATATCTCTAGTTTTGTGGGGATATTTGTAGTCCTAGAACTGCCCACTGTCTCTAGAGTGTCTTTGGATTAGATCCTGTGAACATATTTTAAGTATGCATTTGCATGACCGTAGAACCACAAAATAATTCAAGTTGAAAGGGACCTCAAGAGGTAATCTAGTCCAACTTCTTGCTCAGCAGGAGGGTCAGAAGAGTCAGCAATGAGATCAGATCAGCTTGTTCAGGCCTGCATCCAGCTGTGTCTCCAAGGCTGAAATCCTCCCCATTCACCTTTCCTGCTATCCTTATATTCAGTTGAAATCTCTCATATTGCAATGCAAGTCTATTGACAAGAAACAAAATAAATGTAGGATAACGAATATTTGTATATCTATATATGGATATATCTTTTTTTTAGACTAAGAGAAGAAGTCATCAGACTAATCAGCTAGATCTAAGTAATACAGAAAATATTTTGAAGGGAAGTATAACAATACATAGAGGTAAATAAACAATGGGAGAAAAAGAAATACATATTAAGAGAAGGCAGATTGTTCCCAACTATTTTTTCTTTCATTGATAGAATAATTATCTTTCTACACTAGAAAAATAGCATAGATCTCATAAAAATAGCATGTAAGGAAAGCTCAGATATTCTCCTGGAAAAGAATTATTGGTCAAAAATCATAGAGACAATCTGATGTAATGTTTAATAAGAAGCTGCTCATTAAGATGATAGGGATTATAATTAAATCCTAAAAAGAGTAAACATCTTTCTAACAGGTAAACCAGACTGTCCTGGAAGGGAAAATGATGGTCTGGCACAAAGATGCTTGCCAATGTTTTCATTAAAGAAGTCAGTGCCAAAAGTTAGACCCTGATGATGAAAATTCTTCTGACATAACATATGGTGATGCTATCAACAGAAAAAAAGAATTGTACGCACTATAGAAAGAAATAGTGTGTCTGCACTAGCATTTTATTTTGGGGCAGAAGGGAGCTTGTGACATCAATCTTCTGATTTTCCCCACTTATTGACCTGTGGCTCAGAACACAAGTGTCTCAAAGAGCAGCTGGGAGGTGTTTCCTGCAGTATCAGGAAACATACCTGAAGCTCTTTAATCACAAATAGCTTCACTGTACCAGACCAAAGTCAAACAAACCTCTTACCCTAAAAAGCATGGACATCATGTCCTTAGTACCACTACTCTGCCCTACAGATCCACCCATACTTATCTGTGCTGTTCAGTAATGTAGATTTATAATGTAGATGTACTTTTTTTTTTTTTTTTTTTTCTTTTCACTATGGAGTTATAAGTTATATATTCCTGTTAGGTAGAATAACACTGAAACCTAGGGCCCAAAACAGTATATATCATATGCCCTGCCAAGTGGTCATTACACAGGATTAGACTAGCCAAGTCTGAACTAAAGCCTCTGGTCTGTGTCTTGGGTAGACAGTGGGATCTGAACACAAAATCTTTGTGACACAGATCCACCACTACTGTGCAGCTGTACTTTCTGAAGCAGGAACAGTCTTTGAAACACTTGAAGCTGGACTAGCAGAGGTTTACATCATAAGAAGGGGATTTATCAGTTGGCGAGCAGTGAGAAGTAGAAACTTTGGTTGTATTATTTCAGCACAGAATAGTATAAGAAAATTAAGTGATATAACTATGGAAAAAAGGAGTGGGTGTGAGTCAGCATTTTTTAAAATTGGTGTATAAATCACAATAATGTAATAATAATGCCTTTATACTAGAAGCTGAAGAACATACTTTTCAAGACTAAAATGCTTTTAAATGTTGGGGTTTTAAACCTATATTTATAACATTACTTGGAACATCTGAATTTTGAACAATATTTGCTCCTCATGCTAAACATTTACAAAGTCTTAACTTGAGATGGCAAAACTGAAATTCTCAAAATTGTTTTATTTCCTGTCTTTAACCCAACATACAAATAATTTCAGTACACAAAATAAAACCCCATTGTTACAGTTTCAAGTTTCTATGGAATACTGATAAAATAATATTGTTGTGAATTTATTTTTATATATACACATATATATATATAATCATCTGACTGCAAATCTTCTGTAACTGAGGGGCTGGAGTCTATCAACTCTCTTTTACCTATTCATCAATTTTGATTAAAAAAAAAAGTTAGGATGACAAGTTACATTTACAATGTATTTTTACATATTTTGGTAATATACACTAATACATTTGTGATAACTATCACATTCTGTATGATTTTCTTCATTTTTTTCTCAAGATATTTATTCCAGATACATTTGTATACCTTACAAGAAACAAATCTGATGCTAAATCTTCATTCAATCTATTATTTGATTTAAGAAGTAAACTATTAGGAACCCTAAGGAAATCTTGTCTAAAAACCTTATTATTTTACAACCAAGTATGTGGAGTGTCTTATGCTTTGGGGAGAGGCAGAGTTCCCTCAGCACATTATTGGTCACAAAAATACTGAAGAGAAATTTTGGTAATGGTTATTCTTAATGAAGAACATTTTCAGAATCTGTCTGTATCTCTATTTCTTTGTCTTTCCAATATGAAATTTAGTAAGCGTCATAGAAATTTTGCCAAATATGAGAAGAAAATGTTCTTCAGTCAGATTGTTCCACAGTATCTGCTAATTATTAATATTTTGCTTGTTCTTTGACAAAGTTAGTTTTTCCAAGTTCTGGATTCATCTGTTTCCTTCCAAAAATAGTAGTACAATGATTCCAAGGAAACCTTAGTGACCCATTATGAGCTCTATTCATATTGTATCACTCAGTACTAATCACCAGGTGCTTCTTTAGACCTTCATCTTTTAAAGATGTGATCATCTGTTCAATTTTATATTCTGTGAATACTTCCATTAAAGGCAAGGGGCTTCTCACTGAGATTAAAGGTAAAAGCACATGTTAGTCTTTATGAAATGTCTTTGGAACTGCTATTATTAGCTTTGATTTATGTATTGTCTATTTTTTAAAAATTAAAATTTAATAAAAGATAAACTTTGATCATAAATTTTCAGTCTTAATAGAAAACATTAGTTTGCGAGTTATTTAAATAATTCCTGAAATACAGCTAATAAAATCAGTACTATATTATATACTTGGGCTTGATGAAGTTTCAAAATCAGTAGCTCAATTGTAGCTCATTTGCTGTATTTCATGATTTTAGAGATATCTTGTATTCATCAGTTCATTGCTATTTTGGTATATCAGGAAGCTAGACCAATTCATGTTTCCGAATACAACTTACAGCAAATATAGGAATACTATTCCAAGCTTTATGTAAGGCTGGAAAGCCACTGAAGATTGATCCTATTATTGAAAGGTGTAAATTTTATTAATTTCAACAGTAGTGAATCTGGATTTTGGACAAGAGGCTTTGCCAGCTTAGTTCTAGCCAGTATTTATACTGCAGAAAATAGCCTTCTATTACCCCAGTCTGCTTTATCCATGTGCCACATGCTGTATTGATGTGCATCCAAAAATAATAAAACACTCAAAATGTGAAAGGAAGAAACTATTATGCATAAGTCATTGCCAGTACAAAGACAATTTTGTACCATGGGATGGTGTCCAGAAACACACTTAAAGTGAGGAAAGAGCTTTCTTTCTTTAAAAACAAACCTGAATCTTAATTTAAGCAATGTTTAGATAAAATTATTTTCTTTTCTTTATTTTCCTTGAATGGTTTCGTTTCCGTTGTGATAGAGGATTGGATTTAGTTTCATTTTTTCAGTCACAGTACTATTTACAGGTTTTGTTCTTATTTACCATGAAACAAAATTTCTCTTAAATGTTTCCAGACCCAAAACAAAAAGAAAAAAAAAATAAAGAAAATCTCTTTGATTATCTTGATCTGAGAAACTCTTCTGCTGGCAAATCATTCCCTTTCTCTTATGTTTTCTTCCAGAGCCAAAGGACGTGGTAAGTCTGCCTGGACCTTCCTGGAACTGCCTGGACCTTCTCTGCTCTAGAGAAGCTGCTTGTCCCACAGTTGCAACATGTGGTAAGCAGGTGGGAGACCAGTCTTAAGCTGCATTTTGTTGGGGGAAAAATATCTACTTTCTGTTCTGTTCAAACCAACTCACTTCCTACAAATTAGGTATTCTTTGGACAAGAGAATGAAAGGGATTTTCATCTTCAGTAAGGCAGAGTTCAGCTAGCAGATGGAAGAGGTAGTTTCATGTTCCTCAACATTGCACATCTCAGGTGAGGACTGGCATTGTTTATGGAAAGTTAAATATTATTTCTAAACAAATAGAAACTTGCTTTATTGGGCAAGTTATATTGTGATCCTATTTTGGTAAATGTATTAAAAAACCCCAAAGGACAAGGAGGAGTAGTCAGCCCAGGAGATGAATCTAAACTGCCCCACAAAGGGATACTTCTGAACCTGCAAAAATTTTAAGCTACCTTCACAGGCAATATATATTGAAAATTGTATGCTTTCCTTTCAGAAGCTTGTAAATTTTAATCAGGAAGGAGTGGTTTAGGAAATATTGGCTCATGTATCAAAAAAATTGAAATGTACAATATTATTCATTTTGACATAATATTCTGAAAAATCTGATAAGATGTGTTATGTTAATGTAAAGTGTGTCTTAAAGTAGTGAAATACAAATTAGAGTAAATAACAAAGTCATGAATACAACTATTTTTCTAAAGAATGGAGACGAACAGAGTGGAAAATCTTTTTCATGGTCATACTTAAACCAAGACTTCAAACATTACTTAATGTTTCTCACATGATTGAGAAATTATATTTTCTCAGAAAAATTCATCTCTTTTAAAAAATTACAAAGAGGTTTTGTTTCTGAATGGAGAACAATAAGATATGGAATAAGCTTAGATATATTTCCTTCTAGTTCCTCATCTTTTCTGACTCACTGAATCTGATGACATGCAAACATATTTCCTTAAGGCACCAGAAACTACGTAAAAGAAAAAAGTTAAGATATTAGAAGGTCTCAACTGGCATGGCATCCATTTCTCATTGGTTATCAATTCCATTGATAACTTTTATAGATAAAATCACAGAAGTTCATAAAAAGGTTCTGATGTTCAGATGTCGCAGTATGGAACTTTGTATACACTGAAAATGTATTCATGTTCTCACACTCATATTTGAAGTATGTGTATCCCTCTGTTTCTCTAAGTAATTCCTGCCTTGCCCTGGAGCTATATTTGTATCTGCAGTGAATAAGGCAGCACCACTCTCATTTGGTTACTTCTCTTTTCACTGGCCCTGCCAATGCCAATCCAAAGTGAAAATAGACCCAAGATTGAGAAGAGTCAGTGGAGAAAAGACAAGCCAAACTTCATGAAACAAAAAGTAGTGAGAGGGTTTTATCAGAGACATTCATAGCAACATCAACATACAAACATTTTGCTAAGCATTGCATTTCCAAGGTCATGCAAAGGTCTTGGCATTTTGGCAGATTTTATTGGGCAGTGTGGGTGGAAGCTCACAGAAACCTGCACAGAAACACCCGCACATAAACACAGGGGTAATGGAGCAGCCTTCTGCCTGCCCTGCAGGGCACAGTTTTGCAGTGTTTAATCAAAAAGCTCCTCAACTTCTTGCAAATTCCAGGCCAGATCCTGCCAAGTAATAGCACGGAAAAGAAGCAGGGTTATGGCAAGAGCTGAAGGACCATGGGATCAAAATTTAGAGGATTGAAGGGGTGCTGGTGCCTTGCCCATCAGCCATGGACGCAACCTGGGTGCCCGCACTGGGTGCAGCATGGAGACAGCTGCATGGGCTGTCTGTTTTGCCCAGGCTGCATCTGCCCGGAGATGAGGCTGCAAAACTGTTTCCTTTTGAATATTTTAAGCCTTTGGAAAGCTTCAATAGGTTGTTATTTCCTTCTGCTTCTAGTTAGCCCTTACAGTTGTGCTGTTTTGATGTGAGCTGACTTTGTGAGGTCAAGCGGGTTAAATGGTATTTGATTAAAATCAGAACACCCAACAACTACTGTTTCACAGTTTGACTTTGTTGGCCTCTTCATCTGGGAATTCAGGAAGACACCTTTAGCTTCAAAAAAGGGGGGAAAAAACCCAGCTTTTTTTCAGGGTTTTTTTTTTTTCTTTCCCCTATATGGCTTAAAGAGAAACAAAGAAAAAGCCACATTGTGTATGTTTTTCTGGCAATGGGCCTGCCACTGTTTATCAAACCAAGGCAAATCCAATTAGCCTGTGGCCTGCCTCCCAACCTTATTAACCTGCTCAGCTGTGAGAAACTCAACAGCCCCTGCCAATATCTCATTTCTCCAGCAGCTGATAAGATCAGTTCAAGATATTCAATGGGGTTTCCTTTCACTTCGGCTTCATCACAGTCACCGGCATCTTAACCGTGGTAGCCGGATCTTATTTTCCTCTCATTTACTAGATGAAATAGGATGGCGACTCCGAGGCCCATGCAGCTTGTTGGAACAAACAGCGATCAGGCCTTCGCGGCGTTTGACAGGACGGGCTGATTTTCCTTATCGCGGCTTGCCCACAAAGGCCCGGGCCAGGCCGGGGTTATTAGCATTCCTCGGTGAGATGCGTCAGGCCTATTTCTGTCACGCAGACAGATTGAGCCTTTCACTCAGGCTCGCGAATGAGTGACACATGGCCTGACTGGGAGGACAACATTGTTATTTGAGTTAAGAAATCAATTTGTATCAAATGTACACTGTAATTTATTTGTTGGCTTTGAAGGGAACCTGGCTGAGATAAATGGGAATGGGCTTCTTTCTTCCCCCCTATGCTGAGCTGATAAAGTTCTTGTGAAGCTCCAGATAGCTCCAGTCAGAGCCAAAGTGACAAACATGTTTAAAGTTGCACAGTGATCTTTAAATCTCAAAAAGAACACCTTGTCGGACATGATAGAACATTTTTTACCTTTTCCCTCTATCTGTCAGAAAGCTGCTGTGACACATTGCTTTAGTATTTTTGCTGACATTTTCTTTATCAAGCACATCTGTTTGTGGTCGAAAGATGCTTATTCCTATTTTCTTCAATCTACAGCAGCCTAGAAAACTGCCAAAAGGAAGGAAGAAAATGAGACATTCTTTCCAAGAATAATGCTTATTTTATTTTTTTTAATTGTGACTTTTCTTGATCAGTTTTCTTTTTGCTTTTGCTAAAAGAGAAAAAACATGTGGGGAACATGTATCATGAGATCTTGTCTATTTCAAGAAGTTTGTTTTGGGTTCAGATTGATGGTACATTAAGATGTTGGTATTACACTTTAAATTGTGAGCCATGAAATTGACATTCTCCTTATTAGAGTAATAAATATAAACCTATGGGTTGGCTCAATGTATAAGTGTCCTTATCTCTGGAATAATTTGAATAATCAAAAGTTACATCTATAGTTTCATGTATGCTAGCCGTTATGACTCCATAATGAAAAAATGCTCGCACACTAGCCACAGGCAGAGTAGCTCGTTGACATTTCCATACAATAACCTGATTGTTTAACTTTGGCTTTCAAAAGTGATCTAAATGTAACATGTCATATTAGATCACCATGTAAGGTACCTAACCCTTCCTCTGCATTATATCCACCTGCATATAGGCTCTTCTTTAAGAGATGTGCACTTGTATGAGCGTTCATACGCACAAACCCTCAGCATAATAGTCAGCTGTACTCGGATTAGCCCACACAAAGAACAGCCATCATCAAAGCAAAGTGAAACTTGAGGTAGTCCAAAGTGGACAGCCTGGGTCAAAGGGTCTTCAAGTCCGTCTGGAAGCTAGGTCAAAAGTTATTAGTATACAAGCATTTTTGAGATAAGTTGGTTTTAGGAACCATTGAACTTATGAATGGCCTGATCACATCACTAAAATAGTCACACCATTCCCAAGAATCTTAGAGAGGCCCACCTAGCACGATTAACTCTTCTCTTGGGCTGCCCAACCAATATATTTCACTCTTTCCTCCTTTTCCTCTGGGAATGTTGCAATCCTTTAGGCTGTAAGCAGCCTGCCAGCCTTAGATCTTGTTATACCTATGAGTTCAGACACTGTAATAGTGTTAAGCCTCACTCTCAGGTTTCTTCTGTGCCCTGGCCTTTGGGCAAGGTCTTGCCCTTTTACCTCTCTGTCCAGGTGTATAGTGACACTGTTGGTATTCAGAATTACCTGACATTTTTAATGTGGTACTTTTTAAACCTCAGTTCTGTGTTTCTACATTTAGACAATAGTTCAGATTTTGTCTCACCTTACCTGACCAAAGACAATATATATTTTTAAATATCTAAGATGGTTTCTGATTTTTATACTCTGACACAGTCTAGAGATGTGACTTCTGATTTTCAGGTGCTCAAAATAAGCAATACTGCTATCCAGCTCTAATTAGCAGGAGCTTACATGCATTTGTATTTCTACATGAACATAAAACATGTACCTTCTCAAATGAGGACTGCACTCAGCCACACTCTTTTATCTATATATGTATAGCTGTTTACAATTACTACAGACTGAGCTCATCAATCAATTCATTGTCAGATCAAACTCCTCAAGAAATCATATCAAACATTGTTTAACCTCATTGCTTTAGAAATAACCATTAGCAGTGAAGTAATTTAGACCCCAGAAATATCAGTGCAAAATAATACACCCTCTAGCTCTGATACAAGAGCACTCTGTCACATCTACAACTTCCCTCTATTAAAATAATACACCCTCCAAGCATTTGTTTTGGCCTTCTCCTGCCTTATTTTATATCCCTTAGTGACAGAAACTAGAAAGAATTTAATTTCTCTTTGAGGTTTGTATTAATTCATTATGAGTAATGCCAATTTTATCTCTGCTGTGAGTAGGCCCCTGATGATAGCATAAAATTGAACCTTATGCACGGAATTTGGAGAGGAAGAGAACAGATGCAACAATATGCCATGTTTGTTCATGATTTACTTTGTGTTATGTTCTCTAAAAAGCACAATGACCGGCAGCAGGGGCAAGCTGACATTCATCTGGTCTTCAGTAACTCACATGAACCAGAGAGAATGCTCTGGGTCTAGGGGTTCCCTTCTGTGTCTTGTCTGATAGCACTGAGTGTCTATAGATGGACAAAACTGTGATGCAATGTCTGGGGCAGGCAGTGTGAGAAACCCAACAGAGAGTCTTCAGCAGGAGTAGTGGTTTCTTTAGGAGATTGGGGTGAAAGATACAAGAGCACAGGGAAAAAAAAAAGAAAAAAAAGAGAAAAAAGAAAAAATCCAAAGAAAAATCCCTTTTTCTCAAGAGAGGATTGCATTGAGTTTGGTTCAAGAAGCTCTTGAAAACTGTTGGATTCACAGCAAGGCTCACAAAATGCAAGGATGCAGTGGGCAAAGGAAGATTTATTTTTGTATTCTCTTGCTTTTATTGTCTTACTTAAGCAGCCTCACTTGTCTCTTTATAAAGATCCATTGTTTTAGTCTGAGCTAAAATAAACTAGAATTTCAGAGTTCATTGGGTGTTTTTGGCATGTTTGCTGTAAGAACAATACCTCAAAACTCTTGCTGACTCCTGGTCCTTTCCCTGAAGATAACTCTGTATCCTGAAAGCTGAAAGAAATAGCAAACTGTGAAACAAAGAAAATGAATTGTAACTATTTCAAAAGCAATTGCAATGAACTTAAATTTCACATGTATAAGGAATGAATTATAATTTCCATCTGTAAATGAAGCAAATATAAAACTCAGAATAATATTCTGATCTTTAATAAAACAAACCACTGTCTGCATCCTTAATGCTGACTAATTACTCAAGTGAAGTGTCCTGCATTGTGCAACCCCTACTGACACAAAATGGCTCTCTGTCACCTTTGGGTAGTCAGACTACGGGAAGGGGGTTTGTGAAGATAATGCTGTAAACATGATAAGAGATGTAAAGATCTATCTCAGGGTATCAGTGTCTCCTTCCTTAGGTCTTGAGCACATATCTGGAAGTGGTTGTTATTTTTAGAACACTATCATGGTTCTAGAGACAATGGTTCCTTATATTTCTCCTTGGAGAAAAGGGAAAGGAAGGAAGAATACATGAGTGTACATTTTCAGAAGGTCATGCTAAAACTCCTGTGGAGGTAACTTTTCTGGGTGTATGTTTAGAGACTTAAACCAAAGCATAGCCATGAAAGCTCAGAATGAAGTGAGAGATAAGTCTACCTCCTTTTCCCCTAGCTTTCTGGGACAGCTCTGTTGAAATGCAGCAGGGTGAAGAGGAGTTAAATATGGTAATTAACAGTCAGTGCTGAAATGTGTTGCTTCTTTGTGTTAAAAGGAGGATGTCATAAAGTGGGAGGCCATGTTAAAACTGATTATCAAATTCTGGCCCATACTAAACACTCTGTGAGAAGGAGCCACTCCAAACTGAAGGTAATAGGAGGCACGGGAGCTAAATGCCAGTTTGAAGAGCAAGAGTTAAAGCCTCAGGAAAAAAAGGAAACAAAACTTCCATTGAAGAAATTTTTAGGAATGACAAGTATGTCTACCTGTGAATAACCAAATAACCTAGTGTCTAGTGCCTGCATGCTACATGCTCCCACTGACAAGTGAAAACAGCTAAACAGCAAGTGCTCTTGATGAGGCTACAGATCACAGCTAAAACTAAAATTATGATACTCATTTTGGGACTAGGAAAAATGGAACACTAGAAAGTTCAGTTCCACTTCCCTTTTGAGGGATTTCTGAGTAAAGGTTTGAGATGGTGTGAGAATAAAGGTTT
This sequence comes from Cettia cetti, assembly GCA_013401135.1. Taxonomy (NCBI): domain Eukaryota; kingdom Metazoa; phylum Chordata; class Aves; order Passeriformes; family Sylviidae; genus Cettia; species Cettia cetti. Next base: position 19,482 of record VZUI01083695.1, read on the forward strand.
GAGATGGTGACCCTAAATTTTGAATAGGTTAATTTTTCCTGACAGTCAAGTCCTGGTTAATACAAAAACAAGCATATCACTGTTTATTAATATAGACTGAGAGAAAAACCTTCCAGATATCAGGTATCTTTAAATTTCTTGACTCTATATCTTCAGACTGAAAGCATCCATATCATTTTGGACAGTTTCAGCCAAAGCAATTTGGGGAATTCTGATGACCTTTATTTAGTCCATTTTGTATTCCATTTGAAAAGAAGAAATTTTATGCCAAGTTTTGCCAACCTCTTGGCTTTCACTAGGTCTTGTTTTTTTTATGAAAAAAAAAATTGTGATATCAACATCTAATTAAAAACTGGATTATGATGTAGATAGAGTAGATAGCAGGACTAGGGTTATAAGGACACATCAGCACTTTTGTAGCTGTGCTAATTTTAACTCTGTATTTGAAATAACATTCTCCAAAATATTTTTTGTTGTTTAAATATCACATTTGGTTCAACATCTGCAAGCTGCTGAAGTAATGTCACACAGTAGAATGTAATCCTTAGGTGATCAGGTAGATATAAAGCTGAGATATTTGTTATATCACAGACCAGGAACATTTGGTTACTGATTAACCCTTAGTAAGAAAATATTTTCTGGCTTAGCAAGTGGCAGAATTTTGTATTTAGAAGAAAAAACCTTGCCTTTGTTATCTTAACGCTATTCAAGATATAAATGAATAATATAATCTCTTCAAAAAGAAAATACAATTCCAAAAGGTTTACTATTAAGTCTTTTGGAGTATTAAGTGGTGCTGCTACAGATCTAGGAAGTCTCTTTCATATGATCTGCTAGTCTTCATCCTGTCCAATACTGCAGGAATTAGAGATAGTCTAATTCATATGAGATGATCTTAGTGAGGATCATTTCCTACTTTCAAATGCAAACATACTATCATACATTTCATGAAAGAGTATCCTTTCTCAACTGTAATTCTTCAATTATGAGTTGCAGAAGGCCTGAATAATGAACTTGATTTCTGCTGGGCTTTTCAAGACATTCTTCAAGAGGCACCAAATGCTTCATATTACACACTGTAACTAAAAAAAAAAAAAAAAAAAAAAAAAAAAAAAAAAAAAAAAAAAAAAAAAAAAAAAAAAAAAAAAAAAAAAGAAAAACCCAAAGAAATGCTAAAGCAAACCAAAAACAAAATGTCAAACTAACAAAAAAGCCCCCCTAGCTATTAATGATATAAATGCCATCATTCCTCCAGGTGCTTTGGGTAGCAGAACATAAATATTAAGAGAATCCAAAAGAATCAATTTTATTTTAAATATTTTTAATTTGGCATCATATTTTTGACCTCTGTCAGTAAACCATGAAACGAAATAGAAGTTGTTACTCAGCCCCAGTTTTCTCCAGCTGAACAGGCATTCAGACAGTACAGGAAAAAGACTAACAGGGCTGTGCCACAGCTGTCTCTGAGGCAGCTGCAGACCAGGCCACAGCAGCACCTTCCTATTTGCCCAGCAGGTTACAACAACCTGCATCTTCAGGAGCATCTCAAGTGGATGGTTCCCACTGTGGGTTTCTGCAGCTCATGGCTCTCAACAGCTAAACAGTTGATTGTTGGAGACAGCATATCTATATGTGAAGAACAGCATTTGTAAAAGCCTCAGATTCTTTTCTTTTCTTACTGCTCAAGCCTGGAAATGGAGGGGGAACAAAAGCTATTAAAAATGCTTGTCGAAAAATATCTAGGGCATGAGGTCTTCCAAATTGCTCTTATTATTTGATTTTTCCTCCTTGGGAACCATGTAATACATAGCACCATATTGCAACTTGGCATGCTAGCATGGTAGACCAGTGTAACTGTCTTTGAAATCCCACTCATAGTAAAAACAGGTGAGTTTACTAAAACTGTGGGTAAGAGTATACTCTTCAGCAGCAAACAATCCACTTAGCTGCCCTAGCTTGCTTTTGGAATATTTTGTGTATTTTGTGATATCTAACTGCCACTGCTGAGTTAAATAAATTAGAGCAACTTGTTTCCAGCAAACTCGCCTTAGAGTGAGTAACGTGCTTCCAAATGTTTTCTGTCAAAGTGTGTGAGATATGATGTTAGAAGACTTTTAATACAATATTTGGTTTTAGTTAAAAATAGCAAAGGCAACCACATTGCTCATCAATAATGGGATAAACTGTAAATGCTAGCTTTCAACAGAGTAATAGAGCATAGCAAAGAAAAACAGCAGAGGCAAGTAAAAAATCCCCAAACTTCGAAACTCTACTGATTAGGATGCTAAAGTAGTTTCCAATGTTTATTACAAAAAAAAGCTAATTAAAGAGTTTACATTTTATCATGCACAGTAAAGAACTCCTGACATTGTTATAATATGAAATGCTGCAGTCTCCAATAGAGTTTAATTTAGAGCAACAACAAAGAAAGGAAAAAAGAAGAAATAAAACAATTGAAATGTTGCAAGCAGACTGCCGTAAGCTCAGGGGATGCCTTTCAGAAAGCTGCCTAGTAGAAGCAGTGCAAACTGAGCTACTACACTGGGAATAATACTTTTCCTGAATTTGTTTCAGATTGAAGTGTTTTTAGGAGGCAGCATATAGGTTGAGTAAGCCACAGGCTAAAAGATTGAGGAAGTATAGCAGTTTATCAAAGGCTAATCACACTGATTATGCAAGAAGATCCACAGGCGTTGGTGCAAACCTTTCACTGGAGAATTAGTGATTCTTGCATTATTACTGATCATATCAACAGATGTCTATGCTCTCATCAGTTAATACTAACTTGCTAATAAATATGTTTACCAAACATATTCAACTGGAAAAAAAAAATTGACATGTCTTGTGCAGATGTGTTAATTTCTTTCAAACATATTTTTGCCTGAGACAGCCTTGGACACAGTATTGATTTCACTCTTGCCCAACTGCTTGGTGATTCATAATGGTAGACTATGCATATCATGATTTTAAACCAGTCTAACATTGTTTCTTTATTTTAACTACAATATTTTGTTATATTCGCAGACGGTTCTACTTTTGGCTAGTGATTTTTCTGCAGGAGTTATGAGAAAGCAATTTTTTCTTGTCATTAGATCCATAAGGATCTCCATATTCTATTTCCCTGGCAGTCAGATACATGAGCTGTTACAGAGGACAGAGCTGAGCTATAAAACACAGAATACACCCTGTTATGACTCATTTTCTGTCACCGATACAACTGTACAATTTGCGTACTTAAGGTTTGACTTTGTGTCAGGCTTGGAAGAAAATTAATTGGCAGAGACCAAGCTCAGATAAGGTGGGAGCATGAGGAAGGACCACACAAACTTAATCACAATGTTTCTTGCACTCTGTGTTTAGCAGGAATTCCTCATCTCTGGTTCAGCACGTCATGATGGTGGGAATTCTGGAACACTAGACTTCTGCTGGAATCTCCTGGATCCCAGGCAGTCCAACTATTATAGCCCCATGATATATGACCGTAAACATATCAGTTTTTCTTTCATATTTTATATTTCAAATTAGTCAAAATTAATCACTCCAGTACTGCTTGTAAGGGACCTGTACAACTTACTGCCACAAGAGAGCATTCCCATTTTATTTGCAGTCCACCTTATTTGTGAAAGTGTTTCCTCATATAAATGGAAATTAACACACACTGTTTTACTAGGTAGACTTTCCTGTTGTCTTCCCTCAATATTTTCTATTGTCTTTGGTGAAAAAAGTCTTTTATTCTGTCTCTGAAATCTGTACTGCCTTCTAGTCTGTGTTAGAAGGCCGTACACTTCTCTGTAAATCACAATGTACATCTTTCCTTCTATCACCCGGGCACTGCTGTTATAATTTGTAGATTGAAATATCAAATTTATTCTACATTGACTACTTGAAAAAGCTGGGCTCTCATGTGGGTGCTTGCTATGAAGTGATATTATTCTCACCAGACTGTCCCAGATCTCTGAAGTTTCTTGTGGTTTCCAGACATAATGCACAAAATTTGGATTTTCATCTGCAGTCTCCTAAGTAACAGCTTTCCCTGCCTGGTTCAGGTACTGTAATGTTGTTGGGACATTTGTGGATGAAATCCTCTCTTTACGTTTTCATTGTCTGTAGAAAAATAAAATTAATTATTTTAAAATTAGTTATTATTAAAATTAATTATTTTAATAAAATTAATTTATTACAATGAAGCTCTAGTCAGGAAATAGTCACAGCATGTTGCAAAGTCAATTTTTTTCTGACTTTTCAGTGAATTGGACTTGAGACAGTTTAACTTGTGGTTTTATTGGAAACTAGATGTTCTCCTTCCAGCAAAAGCACTCATATCACTCAATGTTTCCTTTACTCTTGGGCACTGCATTCTGCTGTCTTGAAATTCCTGCTGGCTTGCACCATGGATACCTGGTGTTAGCCATTCCCTAGCCTGTGCTCACTCTGCCATCAGCATTTGTCAAGGGTGCTGTTCATCATCAGCACCAGAGATGATTGATCCACTGGCTACTTTTTCCTCACTGTCAAACATGGAGTTTCATGCTCCTGTTTATTATGGAATACCCTCTCCAATTTATTTTTTAGGGCTTAATCCTAAATCCGTTGGAATCAACAGAAATTTATTCCTGTTGTCCCAATTCATTTGAGGGTATTTTGTCTGTGTTTATGAAGGTGTTCATCTTGCTTTTAAAAATCTGCCCTTCTACTTGGTGACTGTAGTATATAAATAAAAATTTTATATTTGTCTTTTATATATGTCTTTATTTTCCTAAGCTTGCTTATGAGAAGAAATGGATGATTCTTCACGCAACACTGGGTTTAAGTATACCCATTTACTTGGTTGTATTTCAAACAACATAATTTCCTTTATTTCTTTTTACTCCTGCTGTCTGTTTCCATCCTTCTCTGCTCACATTAAACATATCTTCATTTTACATGGAAGGATTTTTTTCTCTAATACTGGGCTCATAAAAATAAAAGATAATACAATGAGTGAGTATCACTGAGAGCCAATTTTTCTCAGGTAAGTTTTAACACTCGTTCAGGCTACCTAAAGTGAACTGTGATACAAGACAGAAATGAGACTTCAGGCAGCCTTTTAAGGAATGAAAATCATTCCTCTTGCTATACTGTTGTTGCACAGGGCCAGCAGGTTAATTGCAGAAGAGCTTTATAACATATAGAATTCACTGGCTGCAGAGGACAGAAAAACACATGAACAGGGGTGTAACCCATGTATTTGTGCTGGTGTTAAGCATCCACAAGTGCACGGCTCAGCAGAAGAGTGGCAGCAGCTGTTTTTGCTGGATCATACTAGAACATGACAATTTTTTTGTCTCCAATGGTGGCTGTGGCCAGATGTGCATTTGCTTGGATATTTTTGAGAAGAGTTTAATTTTTTAAAAAATACTGGATTTCATTAATATAAATAAAATACTATTAACCAAGCCTATAATATCTTTTTAATTTTTTTTTTTTTTTTTTTTTTTTTTTTTTTTTTTTTTTTTTTTTTTTGCTAATCCAAGCAATTTGGATTTAGCCTTTGCTACATTGGCAAGAAAGTCATAAATATTAAAAAATGCCTAGCGTATATCTATATCTCAGTTCAGAATTCATTTTGTTTATGTCTTTAAGACACTCAATGTCTTTAAGAAAGAAGGCATCATTCCCAGTGACTCTTCATGCACAACATCAGTTGACAATGAATTGCAACCCCAGTCAATGCCACTTTCACAGGACCAATCCCACAACTTTTACGCCTCACCCCCAGGTAGGCAGACACTCTGAAGCACAATGTCAATCATTAGACATGGAAAATATTTCAATGTTTTAAAGCTAGAGTATTTGCCACAGACCAAAATGATAGAGATCTAATGACTTATCAGGGGCTTTGCTTATAAACATATCCCTATGATTTCCTCAGAGCTCAATATTATTACTTTTTTTTTCTTATCCTTTCATTCTTGTACTTAAAACAGAAACACATTTCTTCCTAGAAAATGCTGACAGCATATCTTGGTATCTCAAGGCAGAAAGGTTGCTTTCCCCCAGGCAGTGTGCTGGCAACTTTCACATGGACATACATGACTGAGCTGCCTATAGGCACCCTTGCTTTCATTTTTTCCATAATTCAATATGTTTAAGAACAGCCGTGCTAACAAACATTAGAAAGAGGAGTGGGAAGTGAAACTCTACAGAACTGAACTTTAGAAGTGTAGTACAGCTAAAGAAAGGCAGTGTTCAGAGTAAAAGTTCAGGAGGGATTTGTCATGTAAAAGTAAGACCTCTTCTGAAGCTGAGAAGTTTCTACTTGCAAAGTGAAAAGCACTACTTAAAATAATAAAGCAGAGATTGTCCTAATGCTTTTTAACATGTGGTTTGTAAGTAAATCTTTAATAAATCACATATTATCACAAATAATTTACTGATTACTACCTTTTGCTACATTCAATTAAACCATTCTGTGCCATAAAAGCACTTCTGAGTGAGCTACAACAAAGACTTAAACACATGTTCTGAGTCAAATAGATTTAGCAAAATTCTTTTTGGTCTCTTAAACAAGTTTGGATTACAGCAAAAAAGCGATTAAGAGCACATTTCCAAAACTTCTAAAGGTAAAATTAATTCATATGAACAAGAATTTCATTGTTGTGTGGCTGTAGAAGGAAAAGACAATGTATATGGCAGAAATAATTTTACTTGGGTTACTACCTGAAATTTTGCTATTAACTATAATCTTTTGAGAATGAGTCAGTTTAATAAGAGCAGATGATTGAGTTTAAGCCAGAGTCATGCGAGATAAATCATATGAAGGCACAACTCAATATGAATCCTTAACCACTTAGTGAACTGTTAGAGGCAGGACAGTAGAAAGATGAACTAAGTTACAGAGATGTTATTCCTCTCTAAGTATTGGACAAGAAATTCTATCTGTTGCTGAGGTAATTCTGAAATATGATTACTAATACAGTCTGTTAGAGAAAGCCATAAGGAGGACATGATGCTCCTTCTTACCACGCAGTTCATGAAAGAGCAAACATGAAGATATGCAAAAGCTTGGAATTTCCACATGCATTTTGACCTCTTCAAGAACACTTCTTTTGAGATCTTTTGAATGCACATGTACTAGGTATGATGGAAATGACTTACATTTGAACAGGCACATATACAACATTGCTGGAGAAGCATTGTTTTGGTTTTGCACGTACATATAATGGTACACTGGAACCACATCATAGTGCAATTGCAAAATTTGAAGCCAACTTGAAAGCTTCAGCTGATGATTTGTTTCATTATAAGACAAGATGCTCTCTTTTATTGTTTTTTTTTTTTTTTCTGTGCAGAACATGACACTAAGACTTGACAAAATCTGAAAGAATTTTGTCCATCCATAAAGAAGCAAAAAGATCACCTGGGACTGTGGAATGTATTTTTCCTGCAATTATATTGTACAGAGTGTTCTTGGTAATGCCTTGGAAAAGATCTTGGAAAATGGAAAAGATCTGGTGTGATACTTTAGAACTACCTTACCAAACAGATTCTTTACAAATTGCTACATTTTGTCAAGTAACACAAAAAAATGTTACAGGGAATAATCAGTAGTTGTATTTCACCAGGCATTCAGGACACACTATGAAAAGCACTGATTCAATTATTTGCATTCTAATGTACCGAGGAGCTTTCTGTAGTATGTTTCATAAAACCCTGCATTATAACAATAAATCTGCTGTTAAACCCTAGTTACAACTATGCATTTTCATTAAAATCATGGTATTTGCAAGCAAGAGTAGAAACGATGATGTTTGAGGATTTTGTTCATTATGTAGTGATTAACAAATTTGCAAATATTGCAAGATATCTAAATCTGTGCCATCTAACCATGACATCACTGAGCAAGTCTTATTACTGATACTAGCCTGCATAGGAAGAATATGAATACCTCGGATGCAGCAAATCATTAAATTTTTTTGCAACCTAAATGATTTTATAATTCTGTGATTATTTCCATGAATGTACTGACAATATATGATAACAGTTTCATGGAGCTTTTCTGTTTCCAGTGCAGTAGCTCATCTTACTAGAAAAAGCTTTCAGTTGTTACATGAGCTCAAATTGTAAGACCTACACAATTACTTAGCTATGCAGTAATATCAGATATGTGCATATTATATTTTTGGTGAGTTTGTTTGCATCTCATTTGGCACAGAATTTATCTAGTGAAATACAGCCCTTATATATTACTAATATACTGTAGTATAACACCAGCAAAGCACGAGACAATATTCTGTCTAATTGTTTTGATCAAACATGACATAGACTTTGTACTCACACTAGACACATATTTCTGCAAGTTATAGCTTTCACAGTACTTGCTTTCATTTCTCTGTAATCTTGTCTGTTTCAGACCCTGAAGAATGCAGCACAACCGTTTCAGTTTTCAACCTGTCAAGACTTTGCACAAATGATTTGTCAAGAAAAAGTCTAATTATGTCTGGCTTAAGGCTTCCATGTTAAACAGGAACAATTGCAGTGACTGTGAAAGAACCGCCTCCTGGCACTTGAGCAAAATGTGAAAGCAGCATGATTGTCCTGCCTTGTTTCTTTCCATCAACACCCTGTGGTCAGAAAAAGAAACTACCAAATACTTCACTTTCATTTCTATGGGTTTCTTGTGACTGGCATTTGCCTTGTACTGTATGTGAGTCATACTGCTAGGGCAACAAGAGAGCCTGTTGAATACAAAGTCTGAAACTAAGCAGACATCAAGCCAAGAGCTGCTACACCAGCAATCAAGCAGATTAGCTTAAGTAATTCTGATGAGCATGTTAAAGCTCAAAACGAATGAGAATGTTTCGAGGAAAACCATAAATCAAGCCATGTGTAAATGACCTGGTAATGATTATAACTCTTTATATGATACACCTATTAACTGTACTTTTTCAACATTCTGACATATTGGAAACTATTTATTTTACTTTATTTTTTCATTTCAAAAATATTACTTGTTTTTACAAGAGAGTTTACAAACAGCAAAAAAACTTATATATCTTTATTGAGGGCCTGATTCAAATGATCACTCAGTGGTTTCATCACTAGTATCAGTGAAAGTCTTCCAGAGACATTGTGTTTTGGGTGTTTTGAAGCAAAATCCTGTGAAAACAATACTGATAAGCAGCAAATAAGGAAATGCATGGTAAAACCACTAGAGCATGAACAGATTGCTCCTATGGAAATTTGGCCTACTTTCAAAAAAGGACTGCAGCCTTGGGGGCCTTCATTTTATGGTGGTGGTCTCAAGACAAATCAGAATGTCTGCTGAGTATTTACAAAGGACTGATCACCTACACTCTGAAAGCTGGTTTGCTACAACTAAAATGCTAGCAAAACCTAGAATCTCACTTTGCCTCCTGTCTCATGAGTCTGCCCTGATATAGCAGGAGCTACAAAGCTCAGAACTCCTGGGTAATGACAGCTTATTCTTACCCTTCTGCATCTGATGATTAACAGGTGTCACTAGTCTGTAACTGGACAGAGCACAGTAGAACACTGAGGGTCTTATTGGCACTATTCTGTCTCCTAGGAAAATGTGGACTGACAACTAGGAAGATTAATTCACCCCTTTTTATCAACGGAAACTCACTTCATCTTTGACCTGCAGAAAAGCCGGGACAAGGTACATAACAAAATACGGGAGAAAAAAAATACTGTTTTTTTTCATTTTTCTTAAAGAAAATAACATAAACCAGTAATTCTATTAAAGATAGAGCCTCCTTAGAGCAGACACTTGAATTGAAATTTCATAATCTCAAATTTCAGAGTGTTGACAGAAGCCTGGGAGAATTGCTGAGGCAGGATACCTTCACACTGGTCAAGGTAGTGGCTTCTGTTTTTATGGAAAGCTTTCTGGAGGTTGGTATTGCGACCTCCTGTATAGGCATGGTATCACTCATCTATACCATAGGCCATATGTGATCAGCATCAATTTACTGAAATCTTGTCAAGTGTTCCCAAGGAAGACCTGTGGAATGAGTAGCTGACAAGTGACACTTAAAGATGAATGTCAGTACTTGGTTTCTGCATGATCTGAGCACAACAGTGAGGTTAATTACAATTAAAAACCCAGCAACAATCTCTATTAGCCTTTCAATATCATGGCACTTGGTAACACACTCACTGATTTTCATGCAACCAAGTATATTGACCAGAATACCAAGAAACAGCCTTTATTACTCCAACATTCTGGTATATTCCCCCAGAACAACTAACAGATATGTTTGTGTCTCACCAGATGTGTTCTCATGTATTTCTGCTACTGGGTATCAGCATATGTCCTTGCTGAATGTGAATTAGTGGCTTATTCCTCAAGTTAGAATACAGAATAGAGCATTTCACCCAGTGGTTCAAAACATCCTCTGTACAAAGTTGTCTTGAAGGTTGTGGGTTAGGTCCTGAATTTAGGTGATTGAGGTACTGGGCATGGAAGGATCTGAATTATCTTAGGGTCGATCTGCTAGCTGGGCTTGAAGTGCTCAACTGGAGCTCTCCTTCTGGCAGTATAGATTCAGACACATTATGTTCAATCCCTTGCTTAACTGCTCGTGAGGAACAATTTCTAGTTTCTTTTAGGAATCAATGTGTAATCAAGAAGGGTGCCTGCTTGATGCGTACAGAAATGTCAACATTTTGAAGTCCAGTATTGGCTGTGCAAAGTCCACATTGATACTCGATATACTGCATTTGTTGGATGACACTTTCACATCCCAATATGCTGCACACTAAGAAAGCTTTAGAGTGTGACTAAAAATAGTTATACTGTATTAGATCTCCAGTGATACCTGAGGAAGTTACATACAGATTAACACAGTGAAGATAAAAAGCCTGTAAGAGTGGCTTAGGACACTACTGCCCTCTTGGAATAAAAAAAATAATAATAAAAAAAAAAAAGCCGAGGATTCATTTCTTCAGTGTTCACCTAGAAAGGGATTGAAGGGTAAAAACCAGTGCAAGTATCATGTAAAGTTGTTCTATGCTCTTAGCAGATTTGGCACTTTGGCCAGGAACACACAGAATTATAATCAGGAACTTTTCCTCCATGCTCTGCAAAGAAAACTTGAAGCTACTGAGATCACAGAAGGGAGCCACTACACCTTCTTAAGACAGATGAGCCATGGGACTGATGAAACAAAGAAACAAAGGCACTTGTCGTAGTCAAGTAACAGTACTTGACGGAATACCAAGTAACAGTACTTGATGGAATTTCAATTTTCAAGAACCCTATTTCATAAGGGCACTTTCCTTCTCTGCAACAAAGCTCTTGTAAGGACATGTCCATCACAAAAGCAGATGTACATGAATTTAAGCCACCTAATTCAAAAGTACTTGAGGCAGTAACTGTAGTTTTAAGAAAAGCATGTAGATACTTCTGATTACTTATCATTGCTTGGATTGCCTCTTAATATGTGTGAAATAAACAATGGCAGGAAACGGGGTTTGCAATTCTCAGAACCAAGTAACTGCCTTGCTAACGCAAACTACTTCTGCTTCCCCTTCTCCCCCTACTCGCATGTCTGGCAAAACCCTCGGTCATAGCTCAGGTCCTAGTCATACAAGGTCCTTTGTAGGTCTGTGTAAGTAAGACTAGAAAAGACTTCTAGAGCATTCAATGGCACACAGATGATAGATGGAATATGAGACAAATGTTACAGGACATAAAACCTTATAATTGTTTATGGGAAGAAAACCACAGGACAATGTTTCTCTGCAATGGTTCTGCAGAGCATGGGAATTTGTATGGTGTGCCTTATGTAAACCCTGTTTATTATGAAGCATGGTTTGGCTAATATGAAAAGGAAGAGATAAAGAGTTTCATATTTATTTGTACTTGGTTTGTTTTTAAAAATTTAATCCTGAACTATGTCCAATTTCATGTTGATTAAATTACATTTTTTCTGCCAATACCATGTATCTCTGTGGAAGCATGTTTGCTTACCTTTGGAGTATTACAGCAACAGTGTCCAGTAAATCTGATAAACTTATTCTAAAACATAAAGAAGAGTGGAAGCATTTATTTGATATTAATGTATTTCATAAACATGTTCTCATGCAAGAAAATGTTATTAAATACAATTGGAGTTATTCAACTTATGAAACAGTGGCACAGTGTATGAAGTGACAAAAGAGAAAAAGCAGTATTTGGTAGTGGGAGTATAACTTATCATCTATACAGGAATCTCTTTTATTATATGCCTAATTTCAAGAAAAAAATTAGGAAATTCTGTTTGAATTATTTAGCTTAAGTTTGTGTCTCGATTTTAAATCCCAGTTGCTCAGAATCTTCACTTGCAAGCTCTTGGAAACATCTGTGCCATATTCTTACTGAAATAATGAAATGTGGTATTTTAAAGTAGATATATTTTTGTGCAAGAAAAATACATTTTTGGGACTGTCATTGCATGGCAGGATCCTCATCTTTGACTTAGTCATGTAAAATTTCTAAAAACAACAGAGGAAACAATAACAAAAAAGAAATCTTAACGGGCATGGGCGAAACAAGTTTCAAAGTGCAGATGTGTATCTTGGAAATGTATCTTCTGAAAAGTCTCTTTTTAGCAACTGAAAAGATAAATTATCTTCATTGAGAGCTTTCTAGCCATTTATCATTTCTATAATATTGGTCAATTTTCTGAGTGAAACTGGCTTGTGAGCATATGGTACAGAGCCCTCAATTAAACAAGGAATTTAAGGACTTGCTGAGCTTTTAGGATGTGCATGAAATAAAAGACAGAGGTGACCTATTTGACAAAAATACGAAGATTATCCTTCTTTGTCCATGATTTAAGCCATAAGCAGAGGAGGGTCTTTAAAGCTCTGAATCAACCTTACAGCTGTACCAACTTCAGACTTGAGTTACAGATATGTGTGGACTCTGAGCTCTCACTCCCTATGCAATGGTTCTTCAAAGGTAAAAACAGTAGTTAACGCAGTTACCGCAGCTTTATATCAGATAGTAGTTCTGTTCGGATATGATTCATATAGAGAAATTTAAAAATCTGCAAGTCATTTTATTGTTTATTTATTGTTGTATTTATCGGATAAAAGATGAATCTATAATATTTTTAATATTATATGTTAACTACTTTAAAAATATATAATCAAATTATCTGATAAATTGTCTTATTATTAAATAATTTCAAATCCACACTGCCTATTGCTGTGGTACTTCAGTTTTCCTTTTATGTGCTGAAACAATTAGATGGACTGTGATATATGTGCTTCACGGACTTTCAGGAAGGAAGGGAAGAGGAATCCAGCATAAAAAAAATCTCTTCTTTAAGGTGCAGTCCAGACTTGCTCTATGGTTGTCAGTTTCAGCCCTGAAAGCTTACTATCTTGCAGAAAATTTTCTGGAATGTCCAATTTTCTCAACAACTGCAAGCCTGAAATCATCAGGCTGTAATAATCAAAAACATAGAGGACATAGTCATGAGACCCCTTTTATGTATGGAATGTGAAGGTTGGTCTATTGTTGCTTTAGACAGAACTATTTAAGAAGTTGGAGAATCCAGTGTGCCTGGATTGATCCTTGATCCTCCAGCCTTCTTTTTTTTAATCACTCTGATGGATTTGTGGACAGAAAAATTGTAGACTCCTTTTCCGTATTTTACAACAAAAATGTGTAGATGCCTCCTGGTAGGACCCTATTACCTAGACAGCTTTGACTCAAAAAATGTCTTCACAAAAACAGAGGTCTTTCAGATCTATTCCCCCAAACCTAGTCTTGTAGCCTTGAGTAAGTTACTAAAAAAAAAAAAAAAAAAAAAAAAAAAAAAAAAAAAAAAAAAAAAAAAAAAGAAGCAAAATTGATGTATCCAGTAGTGCATCGGTAACAAATTTGTTCAAGTCTTAGAAATTCTAGGCTGCTGCTACCTGTTTCAACTGATCCAATATCACTGGAACAGACTTGTCTACTGAAGCAGCAAGGGCTGCAGACAACTGAGAAGCCTCTAAACTTAGCTAGAGATGGGTCAGCATAGTTATATCTCACTCTCTGGCGTAGCATGCTGACATGTAATTACAGCATTTTGATAGCGGGTCACAATGACACAGTGCATCGGATGGTGAAACACAGCAGTGTCCCAGATTTGTCCTTTGAAGAGTGCTAGCTCCTAAGAGTCCTGTAAATCTCAGCTGCAGTTTTTCCATTGATTTCATTCCTGTGCGCAGGTGTTGTGGTTTAACCTCAGCCAGCACCTAAGTACTGCACAGCTGCCCGCTCACTCCCTGCTCCCAGTGAGACAGGAAATAAAACTTGTGGGTTGAGATAAGAAGTTTAATAATTGAAACAAAGTAAAATATTATAATAAATTAAAAAAAAAAAAGAGCAGAAAGAGACGAAACCCAAGAGAAACAAATGATACACAGTACAGTTGCTTAACACTTGCTGACTGATGATTTAGCTCATTCTCAAGCAATGATCAACTCCTCCTGAACGAATTCCCCAAGTTTATATACTGGGAATATACCTTTGCCCAGTCAGCTGTCCTGGCCATGCTCCCTCCTAGGTTTTTGTGCACCTCCTCACTCTGAGAGCATGGAACACTGAAAAGTCCTTGACTTTAAGTAAGCACTGCTGAGCAAGAACTAAATGATCAGTGCGCTACCAATATTTTTCTGATACTAAACCAAAACCCAGCTCTGTACCAGCTTCTAGGAGAAAATTAACTCTCCCCCACTCAAAACCAGAATAGCAGGCTAATGAGTTTTTGATAAAGTGCTAAAATAAAAATGGAGTAACCATGTGAGGATTTGATTATTTTGGTAATAACTACAGTCTGTATGATACAAGCATACCTGAAGCCTTGAGATGTTGTAAAGCAAAACTTTCAGCAAGCTCTATCCAGGATAACAAAACACCTTGTTAATATCCAGCTCTCATTCAACTCAGAATTAATTGCTAGGGAAGCCAAAGCAATCCAGTCTCTATAAATTTGTTTCTCTATATAGCATTAACTGTGCATATCTATCTATATCTAATATATCTATATCTATATCTAATCTCTGAGTGCTGGTGGTGTCCAGTAGAAGTAAGCTAAATGGACTACTGTCTGCTGATAACTGAGGAAAAAAAGCTATTACTGCTCTGCCAAGACTGGTATGACTGTGAAATAATTTTGTCTGTTATTCACAAATCGAAGAATTGAAAAAGACCTCAAACATATCAAGTTTAACAATACATTCAGGGCAATAAAAACACTTCTTCGTTGAGTTTTTCCATCAACTCAGTTTTTCCATCAACATCATAAGGACTACAGGTCATTACTGATTTTTAAAATTAATTCAAAGGAATGTCATCTGTGACAACCATAACCCAGTGACCACTTACCTCTACAGATACTCGAGCTCTGAAGAAGAAGCCTTGAAAGCCATATTAGATGGGCTTCAAGCTAATAACATAGTCAGTGTGGGGTGGAAAAATCTCTTACTGTTACTGCATATCACCACATGTTCCCCTCTAAGTTCTATAATAAAATATTCTAAGGGGATTCAAGGTATCCTGCATACACAGTGATGTGTTTACATTAAATATCTTTTTCTGAAAGATAAGAAATCATCTTTTCTACTGATTCTTCTTTGTATTTACTCAGTGATAGGACATATGGAATGGTTCAAAGCTCTACCAGGGAAGGTCTAAGCTGGACATTAGGAGGGATTTGTTTTACCAAGAGGGTGGTCAAAGAGGCTTCCTGTAGAGACCATTGATGCCCTAAACCTCTCAGTGTTGAGGTATTTGGACAATGTCTACAGCAACAAGTTTTAACTTGGTCAGTCCTGAATTGGTCAGGCAGTGGACTACCTGATTATTGCAAGTGTGTTACAGCCAAAATACTCCTATTCTATTCTATTCTATTCTATTCTATTCTATTCTATTCTATTCTATTCTATTCTATTCTATTCTATTCTATTCT